>JXWZ01007324.1:0-20637 GCA_000956215.1 Anopheles farauti No. 4 | reverse complement strand
AAATGGTATGAGATGCCATAGGAAAGTTATTATAATGAATGTTTTGTTCAAACAAAAAGTTATGATGTGCATGTTTTGTTTATTTTCAAGTGCCGTTTGACAGAAAATATCGCTCGCGAATCGCGTGAGCAGTGACACCCCCTTGCGATTCGTCGCGCGATGGAGCAGTGACACCAGCCTTAGATAATTTTGCATATTTTCTGTCAAATCGCGTTTTACAGAAAATATCCAGACCGTAAATCAGAATTCTACATGCTCAGTTCTGTTTTCTTCAGACCGATTATTTTCTGTCAAAATGGATGTGGGTTTATATTTCGGTTTGTTTTGATGTTTGTGTGGCTTTCCATTCAACTACAATTTTTGTCCGTACATTGTACAATCATTATTAAAAGCATTATTACACAAAATAACCGCTCCGCCCAATGTATCGTTATAACACGAGCGGGTGGTTTTTATATGCCAAACGCCGCGCCAGAGTCCAGTTTGACCGACAAATTCCAAAACCATCCAAACCAAAAATTTCAAAAAGCGACAGTATTTTCCATCGTGTAATAACCGCATTAGCATCCATCGGTGCTCATTGGGTATTGATTAGGTTTGCGCAACGCGCGGTTGTCAAATCAATCGCGTTGACATTCTAAAGGCCTCTCTAGAAACGAACTCCCTCTTCCTTTCCATCTTGCGCCAAAAACAGACGTGATTCAAGAAGCGTCCTCCAGCCTACTGCTTTTCTAATTCGTGCCGTGCAGTTGTTTTGTGCGAAAAAATAGTTACTTGTTGAAATAAAGCATAATTTGCTGCTACCAAAAGGTGAAAATGACTGACGAAGGCAAGAAGGTAAGTTTATCCGTGCGTGAGCGTGCGTTCGTGCGTGCGTGTGTTCGCTGGTAGAAGCGGTCTCTGATGCCATAATTTTCTTTTGTTCACTGTTGTATCCTATGTACGCCCGGTGTTTTATTTCGCTTTCCCGGCATAATGATGCCCCGTGGGTTTTGGAAATCCGCGCGTGGTAAGTTCTACACGCTTCACTTTGCTATTGGGATTGTTGGGATGCTTTGCAAATTGTATTAGGTATAGTTAACAGTCGGTAAATGTAGAGGGAGTTAGTATGCTTTTATTCTGGCTCACGGAAGCCATTTCGTTTTTGCATGCCGTTCGGCTTTAGCCACAGTAGAATGAGCAACGTTGTTCCTTGAACGATGGTGACTTCGTAGCAACAGCATCACTTGCGAATGTGGGTTTGTTGGATCTTCAACAAAAGAAAACTTATTGTATGCTAGCTGATTTGCCGCTGTTAGAGTAAACATATTTTTTCTACTTATTGTTTCCAACCTTTGTAAAACACAAATTCACTAATTCTGCGTTCGCTTCGTCTCCGTGAACCGGGTTACTTGCAGGACAAAAAGGGATCCGAGTCGGAGCATATCAATCTGAAGGTCCTGGGCCAGGACAACGCGGTGGTGCAATTTAAAATAAAGAAGCATACACCGCTCCGTAAGCTGATGAACGCGTACTGTGATAGAGCGGTATGTATATTTCTGGGTTGAACGACTTAGAATGTTTGTTTGCGCTTTGTTGTCTATTTATTCATTCTATTGTGTATCCTATCTTTCACTCTAAATCACAGGGCCTGTCGATGCAGGTGGTTCGTTTCCGGTTCGACGGTCAGCCGATCAACGAGAATGATACACCAACGACATTAGAGATGGAGGAAGGTGACACCATTGAGGTGTATCAGCAACAGACGGGTGGGCAAAGTATGGTCACCCCCACAATCACATAGACGAGTGCAGCTGCAAGCGAGTACAACATACATTATTTCCTACTCCATTGTGAATGTCATCATTCCCTATAAATCATAATATATGGGATTTGATGTCATTCAAAATGAAGAGGGAAATGCAGTATAATGGGAGGAAAATTACACCGTTTCGCTCCATCGCAGGATTAGAGGTTAAGCTTTTCTTTTCGTTTTACATATCTTACAACCATGCATTAGTTTTGAGCAAACAGGCGTTCAGAAATGTCATCATTGCGTAAATGTGCTCTAGTCGGTCCATCTATAACACCATAAGGACGACAGGGAAACCAGCATCAACGAATCCGTTTACACCAACGCGACTCAAACAACTCGACAATTTTACCACCGATCAAACTGCCAGCCGAACATCATGTGTGTCTCAAGGCTGTACTCAAAATTGCGTGAAAATTTTACGCCGCTTATACTATGTGCATCTATTGTATATGCGTGCGTGAACGCGTGTTAGAAAAAGAAAGGTTCTACTCTTAACTCTACACGGTTACAAAGGGTTTCATGAGTATGAAAAAGGCTCCACCGAACACGAAAGATTATATCTGCTTTCATTAGCTCTCCTTAAATGGGGTTTCGGTCTGATTTCCAAATCAAACAAGCCAAGAACTTTAACATTACTTAACGAGGCGTACTGTACGAGACAGGTCTAAACATGTGTTAGGTTGTGCTGTGCCGCGTTGATTGAACAATTGCAAATGTATAAAGTTATAACGGTTAGTATCCCGGCTTAAGGCTGGAGACAGTGCTCCGTTGCGCGCGATTTAATCTCTAACCAGCCTAAGTGTTAGAGCCCTCCGGTCACCCATCAACAAAAAGCCGAAGAACTTGACAACGCTCTACTTCCATCATGTTTGCGTTTTATTTGTTTGACCGTTATAAATTTATTGACGCTGAAACTTGCGCTGCTCTGATGATGCACTAAGATGTATTTATTATTGCCAGAAATAAAACAAAATTAAGACTATGATAATCAAAATGTGTTTGATGTTTAATTAAATTCCGTTCAATTAATTACCAAATTTATAAGTTAACATCATGCATCGATTCACACTTTACGCTTTACTAGCTCTTAAATATGTCATTGCGGCGAAGAATAGCCTATAGTGAAGACTTATTCATTAACTCAAATTTCTTTACATTGCATTTGAAACCGTACGATAATTGATGTTTTTGATTTAAGAAAATGCACGAACGCATGTAGAATGGGATTCGGCACCCACCCAGCTGGCCACGGTAAGCTGGTAAGACGAAAAACTATAGCACCTGGATTATTGAGTTTGGCTGATCACTTATAAATGAAAGCGCATTAAATCCTAGTAGGCTCTGATGGAGATGATCCATCACTTATGTTTTATTGTTGCTTCGATTAACTTAGTTTCAATCCGATTACAAAGCGAACCAACGAGTATTTAGAATACGTGGATCTACTGTTGACCCCTGCCCTGTACGGTTTTGGGCACATCAAGTTATCGCCGTGGATAAATTGACGACATTATTTGGACAATATTTTTCTGATCTGGCATATATGAAGCATTATTTTAAATGCGTTTATTGATAATGAAAAACAAGAGAAATTTAGATCATTTGGTAGTATGTTTTGCATACGTCCGTTTACAGAGTTATTCTACGTTCGATACACGCACACGCATACGCATACACGCACTTCCGGTAAGTCTAGGAGCAAATAGCCAAGTAGACGTACTATTTCTGCGTGGGTTGGAGAATGGAATCCTGCCGCCGAGAATGGAATCCAATTGCAATTTGTGCACAATTTAATAAAAAACGAACGAATCAAAACAAAACCCCATAAAACGCCATCTGCTGACAATCGGTGGAAACTGTGAACCATTTTGACGTTTTTCACCACCATTACACACACACACCCACATACCAACACAAAGAAAACTCTCACAGCTTGTCAGAGAGGCCATTGGTAAAATTTTTGTACTGTGGTAGCGAGCAAAACGTAGAAAGAGGACCCCGTGTGTAGGACACGCGAACCCATTCGAAGAGTTTCACGAGCTCGGTAGGAAGAAAAGCCTCCCCGCAACAATCATCATGTCGTTGGTATCCCACATTCTGCGCCGCTCGATCTCGCAATCAATCGCCCGGAACGCGGCCCAGGTCGGTGGACCGTCGGCTGTCGCTGGCCATGAAGGTAAGGTTAGCTCCGTGAAGGGGAGGGACGAGCAGGCTTACATAATAAGCAAACACTCCGGTTCTTATTTTACACCGTCTTTTCCTTTCCCTCGCTGTAGCCGGTGGCTATAAGGTGTGGAAGAAGCTGTCCTTCTTCGTCGCCGTGCCGGCCGTTGGTCTGTGTATGCTGAACGCGTACCTGAAGCACCAGGAAGAACACGGTCATCCGCGCCCGGAGTTCGTCAAGTACGAGCATCTGCGCATCCGGAACAAGCGCTTCCCGTGGGGCGAGGGTAACAAGAGCCTGTTCCACAACCCCCACACCAACGCACTCCCGGACGGCTACGAGCACTAGAACGTTGTGCGTGTGCGTGTGTGTGTCGCCAGATGCTTTCCATGCAAGTTCATATACCAGCAGCATACACCCGTTTCCGGCGCGAGCGCTGATAGTGTTGTTTAAATAAACTCTGCTAAAGTTGTAAATCGACGGGTGATCTTAGAAACAACAGCCACACCTCTGGAACCATCCGAAAGCCCGCAGCCTGCACAGGATAATATCAATCAATTACATAATGGCGAAGAAAACGGGACCGCTGTTGCTTGACGGCCAATCCAAACACAAAGAAATGCATCTTTAAGGATATGTGCGGCAAACACACAAAAATGCTTAGAGGAAGTTTTATTATTGAGTAGGGCATTTGTTTTCAACATACTGTTTTTGAAGTATTTTTCATCAGTCGAAGGCATACGAGCCGTGTGAGTAACATGCTAGCAGAATTTATCAGAGCGTGGAACAACAACGTTTTACAGAGGAAACAGAACGTGTTTTTGAAAATATATTTTTTTTCTATTTTCAAAGAACAAAACTATTCTGCCTTCATTGCTTGCAGGAACCAACTGGAGATGTTATGATTTGTTTGTTGTTGTAGATGGGAACCTTTTTCGTATGTGATATTAGTTACTTTCGATTTTTTTCTCATTTTGTTGGTTCAGCTCTGATATACATTCTTAGAAGGTTGGTGGAAAGAAAATATCAGATGTACAGTTCTAGAGCAATGAAATACAAATTTTCATCATTAAAACAAATCGGGATCCTGCAACCTTAATTCCAACATTCCACTCCGAAACGAACCTCTGATTTTAGTATGTTCGATACATATTTTGTACAAGAGAATTGCTCGATCGAGGGTCGATTGTGTCTAGGAACATATCAAATAGCCACATACATTTTAGTTATGTTTTATTAGAGTTCAGTTCAATCGTGTCAAAGCTGGTGTCAATACTGCGACTCATCAGATGATAATGGAAACTGATGGAGCCGTTGATAAGTAACAAAGAGTTCTGTTTCCACGCGCCTTTATCGTTTAACTAGCAGGAACGCGTTGGTTAATAATAAAAAAAAACACATTTAAATGAGTGGAATAAATAGGATAATCGGGTGGCTCAGCTGCCTGTACGTTACAGTTTGGTGAAAACGATCAGCACAATCATGAACATGATTGCGATTGCTAGTAGCGTGATACAGTGCAGCTTGCGATTTTTCCGCTGGTACGATTCGGACTTTTGCAGCTGGCGCAACCCATCGCTAACGCGCACCTGTGCCGACTCGATGTTGTAGTCGATCCGGTCGAGGATCGTGCCTTGCTCCTGCACTAGCTTCGAGATATCCTTGAAGATGACGTTCAGGTCTGTGATAGAATTGGTCATGCGCAGCACCTCGTCCTCTCGGCTTTTCAGCAGCTTCGTGTTGTCCGCCTGGATCAGCATTATCTGCTTTTGGTTGATTGTGAGCCCGGTGGCAGGCAGTTGAAAGAAGTCGTCGAGTTGATCGTCGCCATCGTCCATGGCGGCGGCGGCGGCAGCAGCAGTGACTGCAGCACCAGCCCCGGTACCGCGCGTATCCGATTCCATCTGCAGGAAATTGTCGAATGTGTCGACCGCATTTGAGCGGGTACTGATCGGGTTTGCGACGGTCATGCCAGGGAAAGCTGCAGAGGTTTCCTTCAGCGTGCTGGTCGTTTTGTGCGCCTGCAGCTGACGGTACTGCTCGGTCAGGCCTTGCAGCATGATCAGGCAGTGCTTCTGTACATTCTTCACCAGCATCCCCTCCAAACCTGCCGGAAATGGAAACAAACACGGGTATGTCATATAGTGTGTTGGAATGCAAACGAAGGCAAACCTTACTCACCATTATCCGTCCGGCCCAGGCAGTTGATATTGTCGTGACAGCGGCAGATGAGCTGTTTGATCTCCACCATATAGTTTTCTGCCTGCGAAGCGAACGAAGTTTTGTGGTGTCAAGTTACAAACGAGCAAACACAAACAACACTGGATTCTTACCGTGCTGCTGCTTTGGCTGTTTTCATCGCTCAGCACCGACCGTACCTCCGCTGTCTGTAGCTTCTTCACCTCGTCGATACGCTCTTGAATTCTACGGATGGAAAAACAACCAATGGGCTATTGGTGTTGCCCGTCCCGTTTCTCACTGAATACTTACTTAAACAGCAGATAGTTTGCCTCATCGTATTTGCCGATCCATCTGGGCTGCTCGTTGGATTTTCCAGGTGCTTCAAGCAAATTCTCGTTGTCCGAGTGCTGCGGGAAAGTTAGCATATGATTCAGAGTACAGGCTTCAAACTTCCTCGCGTTATCTTACTTACATTCTCATAACCAACGTTCCGGCTGTGGACAGCGTTATTCCGCAGCATGTGAAACAGTTCGGTCAGATTACGGTGGGACATTATTTGGAATTTATTTGTTCGAAGGAATGTTGAAGACTGTCCCGGGCTCGTTCGCTTCTTTTTGCAACGTTCGTATGTGTGGGATAGTTTGTTTTGTTTTCGTTCCCGGATCGATTAAGTTGACAGATGATGTTGGGAGGAAAATTTCGGACAAATTTGTTGACATTATTGCATTATTTTTTGGTAAGCTGAGGAGGAAATTTCGCTTTTAACTTATCTGCTAGGTTCAATTTTAATTGTGGGCTAAAATCACAATGAATATAATCACTAAAGCTATAAGGGGAGGGGGGGTGGGGGGTTCCCCTCACCCACGAACTAGCTGTCAATTGACTGTAGGGTAAACATTGAAAATAGTGAAGTGTTTCCACCGTGCACTTTCTAGTGACTCTATTGTGGTAGATACATGAAGAAGTATGTAGATACACGAAGGAGACTGGGACTTCTAACTCTAGTTTCGTAGAAAAAAAATTTCATGAATACACTCTGACTGCGAAACGAAGCTGTTTTTAATGAATTAACCGCATTTTTTATAAGAGTTTTTTCACCAAACGTGTCAATTGCGCGCTCTTTCTTCATCACACTGTCAACACAAGCAAAAACATTTGGTCGCAAGCTGTCAGTGCGTTCGTTTGACACTTACATAATTTGGTGCAACTCTTTTGGAAACGGTAAGTAAAGCACGTCTTGAGCTTAAAAAAATCGGTCTTTATTTGGTGAAAACCAACACCAAACTAATCTCCATCTGCTTTGCATCGCTTTGCAACCAACGCACCCGGCCCAGCTAATGATTCGTCACTTCTGGAAACGCTACAAGGTCGTGATCATCTTCCCAGCGCTAGCGTTCGGATCCATCGCAGCCGACTACAACTACACCCGGCAGTGGAAGAAGGCCCAGACACAACTGCAGCAGCACACACTTGACGTTAACACGTCCCTAAATTAGCAAGGTAGCCACCGCAGCCACCAACCTTCAACTTCAACCATGTTCGGCATCAACCGGCAGTACCTGTGGAGCGTCGTGCCACTGTTCGGCTTCGGAGTCGGATGGTTCCTCGATCGCAAGGAGACTGAGCGTATGACGATGTTCCGCGACAAGAGTGCACTGTACGGCCGCACGCTGAAGGAGGGTGAAAAACCGAGCTGGCCTTAGACGACGCGGACACGCACGGCATCGATTAGCACGAACCTGTCCCGATTAGCAAGTCGAAATACACTGATGTTGTGATCCTGGTTCCTGTGTATAAGCGTTTGTTTTGCTTTGGAGGCAAGAGAGGGTTCATGAGGAAAGAAGGGTCACTTCAACCGTTTTCCTTATATTAATATTACCATTTTATTGTAGGAGTGTATTCCGATGAGAAACAATCTGCTCACAATTAACAGTCAACCATCAGACACTGCATCCGGGGACAATTAGATAGTGTGGTCATATTGCGCAATTGCGTTCGGTTCTTTTACTTATTGCTTTCGTTATAAACGGCAGCTTTTGCCTAGTTTCGAATGAAATTGGCTTCAGATAACTGAGACAGAGGTGACAAAGGTATGATGAAGGAATTTCGTATCTAAGTTACAATCTTTCAGAACATTTAAACCCGTTGCATCATTTATTTTCTGAGTTTTTCCTATGCCTCTTTATCATGAGGTTTTAACGTTAGTTGAAAGGTAATATTACAGAGTTTAAAAATGTGTTATGCCTTTTTCTATATCTTTTATGTCTGTAATTACAAACATCTTGAAATCTTAAAAAAATCACTGTTTGATTCTTTACTCCAATCCCCAATACAGATTCGTAATTAAAAGCAATGGCCGATCAAATAAACTATGTAATTAGTACACCGTGTTCTCTAAATAAAATTGATTTAAAGCATATTTACAAAACAAAACCACCTCAAATACATCTACTCGAATACTAGCTTCATTAGACTTGGAATATTGGAGAAAATGATCAAAATAATTACACAACTAATCAAAGTAAACGGCGAAAACATCTATGCACAACTGGGTGCCAAACTATTATTTTTTTAATAGCATTCTCCTCTGCTCCGTTCGTTAATTTGGTAAAATATTATAAATTACTATTTCCAAAAAGGACATATGATACAAAATAGCATAATACAAAAATTTTTACAAAAAAACACTCAAAAACGGGTTTGACACCCTTGCCTAGTTGCTTCTCGATAATAACACACCAGGCGTCTCCATCCTACACCCTACCGGCCTGCAAATATTATTACAGCCAAAGCCAAACCGCAGGTAAAAAAAATGCAACACGCATGGTAGTTGTTGCATATTTTTCTTGTTTGATCAAATTATCCAATGAGTTAGAAAAACAAAACTGAGCACCAAAGAAACCGTGCTGTGAAGAATGTGATGAAGCAACACGCAGATGAGCGCATGTGCCCACGAACCACAAATATGTGTGTGTGTTTATTTTTCTCTTCGCGTGTGTGTGATGGAATCTACCGCAGGAAACAGAAGGCAAAACTGCACAACTGTCCACCGTCCTGAAAGAGCTCAGAAAGCGAAAGAGAAAGACAAAGAGATTAAGAGAAAGAGAAAGAAAAGGAGAAATAGGAAGAGAGAAATATGACAAGCATGTCCTTGCTAGGTCCTTAGTGGAAGAGAAAATTTAATGCGCTTCGGAGAGCGAGAGAAAGAGAGAAGGAGATTGCGGATAACAGAACGAGCTTCACTGAATGTCCTTCTGTCGAAACGGTCGCGAATCTCGATTTCATTCATTCAATCCAGCACACACCGTTCGTACCACCGGGTGCTGGTACTGGTGGACCTATTACTCAGCAGGACAAAAGCAGAGAGAGCAAGAGAGAGAAAGAGAGAGAGCAGAGTAGAGAGAGGACGGAAGCATCCACTACCAATAGAACTGAAGTTGTACGAAAACAATAGGGAAGCGTGTCAGGGTTTGCTGACAGTGATGTGTTCCACCTGGAAGCGGGCTAGTCTGCTGGAGTCTGCTGTTGCTGCTGCTGCTGTGTGCCAACAATACGACTGCGTGTGCCAGCAGTGTGTGTGTGTGTGTTGATTGTGTTTGTACGTGTGAGTGCGTTGCTGTGCTTCGCTTACCACTCTGGCTGTTCGTGCAGCAGCAGCAGAATAAAGGGGTTACCTGAAGCGTCCAGTACTCGAGCGACTCCTGCAGCATCTTTGGACGCTCGTGCGTGTGTGTGTGTGTGTGTGTGTATGCGTGTGTTTGTAACGCGAGCTCAGTATCAGGATGCAGTAAGGAGGGCGTCAGTGTGTATGGAACGGGAACCAGGTTATGTTGTGTGGTGTTCCAGCACGGTTTCCCTGCTAGCTACCACCCACGGTGTGTTTTGGTGATTGTGGCGTAGAGCAGGTGTTGTTGGAGGTGGTGGAGGTGGCGGTGGCGGTGGTGGTGTCAGTCATCAATCAAAGGAACGAATCCCGCTTCAACGCCAATCAACCCAGGCGGCCGCCCAGGTGGGTGACGTCCGGAGTAGCTCTTCCCCTTGCTGCCCAAAAGTTCACCGCGTCCAATCGACATCGAAGATGAACACCGTCCAGAGTACGGGCCATGCGACCGTTCGGAACAAAAAGGACTCGCAGTTCGAGGTGAAGTGCAACACACAAAACAAGATCAATACAGTTCCTTCCCTCCTCCCATCAAAGAAGGAAAAGACCATCCTCAATATCCCCAACTCCCGCAACTCCCACAACTCGTTGGACGGATGATGGACGCTGTCCCCCTTAACTACTAGTGTCCAGTACCACTTCTACTACTACTGCTGCTGTTGCTGCTACTACTACTAGTGCTACTACTATTACTATTGCTGATGCTGACGCTTTGACCTAGTCCACAACCCACTCTCTGTACTCTGTGCTTGTCCGCCGCTAATTTTAGTGTCGCCTAACGACCTAGCCTAACCTCCTATTTCAATAGGAGTCCATAGAGATCCTCTCACTCTATCTCTCTCTCTTTCTCTCTGTATCTACTTTCTACCTATACCCTAAGGGAGGCGTCTTATCGCGCCTGCTGCCTATCCTTCTTCCTCACACAGAGAACAGAGTGTTTTTTTTGCTTCCGATTCTGTACACACAAACACTCGCCCACACGTAGCTGTAAGGTTAGGAAAGGTCTTCGGTCCAACAGCATGTGCAATGTCCCGTGAATGTTCCCATCAACTCGATGGGGATTAGGAGCGTTTTGTACTTCTACTTCTACGCTCAAATGCAGTGCGGAGAGTTCGACACGTTAACCTAACTTTTTTCCTGTTGTTTGGTTGCTGTCACAACACGCGCGCGCTCCCTAACCTTATTTCTCAGCACGGACAGAGCACGAACGCTGACACGAAGCGGTAGAACAATGGAAGAAGCAGTAGCAGCAACATCGCTAATAAGAATAAACATCTAAATTAACTCGCTCACAAACACACATACATGCACACAAAGCAAAAAAAAACACAACAGAAAAACGACAACAACAACAACTAACGAAGGAAAACTGATCGCTCTTTTCTCTCTTTCTCTTTCTCTCTCTATACTATATTTATACAACTAACACACTTCCTTCTTCAAAATCTCTCCAACATTCTTCTCTCTCTTTCTCTCTCTTCTCTCTTTCTCTTTTTCTCTCTATTTCGCTTTTATTCTTCTGCATAGGAATTAACTGTCTCTTCCTCGGAAAAAAGAAATTGGAGAGGCATTTTTATTGCGCTTTTAGTGATCGCAGCCGTATTGGGGCTAATTGTGTTTTCCATTCTACTTCTATCACCAGGTGCCAAAAGACCTATTCATTTTTCTATGTTAATCCGTGTTCTTTTCTTTCCACCCCGATTACGTTTACTCTCTGGGGGTTTTTTTTTTTCGGTGTGTGTATTTTGACATAAAAGCACGGTTTGCTGGGTGTACCACGCCTGCTCCACTTATTTTTTTACACTTTTTGTCATATATATATACATGTGTGTGTGTGTGTGTGTGCGTGTGTGCTTGTGTGACCCAGTCGGCTCTGTACATACGTCCTTTCGCTTACGTCCCTTCTTTCTTCCCATCCTGGTCGCTCCAATTCATTCGCTGCTGTGTTTAGCTTCCTGTTTGTGGTTTTTCACTTTCTCCCTTGCCCTCTCCCGCTCCCTCTCTCTCTCTCTGTCTCTTTTCTGCCCTATTACTTTCACAAACACTACCAAGCATACAGGAAACAAAACAAACACGGCTGGACGCATTGTTGCACACGGTTCGGTCCTTCCTCGGTTGGTCCTTTCTCTTTCAGTCTGGTTTCGCGTTGCTTTCGCAAACTTTCTGAACAAGCGTAAACAAAGCAGTACTGGCGGGTTTGCGGGATCGAAATTAAATTTTCTGTCCGGGTATGGTGCCGAAATTAAATAACGCTAATGCGCATTCCAATCCTAATCCCACCGGTGACATTAAACTGACGCGCTGACGTTATCGTGCACTGCAGTATGGTCCCGAGAGCAGGAGCAACTTTAATGCCACACAAATAATGCGGATTGTGCGGATCCAAGTATGCCCATCCTCATAGCTAAATGTCTGTTGAATTAGAAACAAATAGATGAGAAGTTATAAATCTATCTCAAAAAAGTATATCACGAATTAGTGCTGCTTTACTTTCAGACGTCAAAATCTTTTCGCTTTTTTTATTTCAAAACAGTACAGATGATTAATTAATTAATTTATCTATTTAACTTCCAACATAAAACGTTCGGAAAGAAATAGCTATAAAGTATGGTACTTTCTATCTTTTCCAAACAAATTAAAGAACAATAGGAACTAATCAACTAAAGAAGATATTTATACCATCTACTTTGGAAAGTCCATAATATTCCATAATATTGCTTGAGGCAGAATCACAATTCACAAAAAAACGCTTTTAAGAAATGTTTCAACTAAAGCAAACCCTGGTTTAGCAAAGAAATGTTTGTTTTGTCTCATAAAAACTTTGGAACAAATTATTCCAGCCGAGCGCAACCGAAGTGGACCCTTCTTTGGCCGCAAATAGGCTTAAACCTTTCGCTAATCCCGGTTTCCATTTGCAAGTCAAGCGTGCTTCACATTCCCTGGCTTCTCGTGTTCCGGTTGGAGTTATTTTCCCAGTTTCTGACCATTCGCACCATTTGTTCATGTGTTTTTTTTTGTCGAACATTCCATTTAACGATCGTGTGAAAGTAAACGTGAAATTGGGTTTTTCTCATTTTTTTAACAAAAATAAGGTTTTTTTTTTGTAGCGTTGAATTAAATTTGCATGCTAAGAGATGTGGACGCACTGCTACTCTTGATAGTATGAGGCACTCCAGCAGTAAGTGAGGCACTCCTGGAGAGCAATCCACCGAGTGCAGATGGTGGTCTAATCACCTTCATCTCAATGTGCTTCAGTGTTGGTCCTTGAACCGTGGATCTCTCACTAATATATCTGTCTCACTGCTATCCCCGTGTTTCTCTCTTTTTCTCTCACTATCGCTCTGTCTCTCTGTCTCATTTGCCTTGTTGTATCGTCACTGTCTTCGATGTTTGGGTTGGTTTTTGTTTGTTTGTTTCCCTTGTGTTAATTCTTCGTACATTTCGTGTCTCATAACCAATGCCTCTGTACTCGCCACACACACACACACACACACTGTCCGCCACACAACAACTCTCCGCGTCTTCCCCGTACAGAGATCGAAAGCTCGAAGTTGCACGGACACCGCATATCGCTGTACGACATCAAGTCGGGCCGGTACGAGTGGAACACGCAGAACGGCTCCTGGATCAATCGTAAGTGGCTGCTGGCGGTTCGTCTGCAGACGAACGTCAAGTCCTGACGCTTTGTGGTTTTTTTTTTGCCTCCACCAGGGCACGAGTATGTGTTCATCAACGCGGAAGGTGGCCTGACAGCGCTGCAAATAGGCCGTGACGGGGGCTTCCGCTTCGAGGTGCTGATGAACAACGCCACCTTCGTAAGTCGCCACAGTGCCACAAACGCAAGCAAGCCTCCGCCTATATCTGTATTCTATCCTGCTTTCCCTCTCTCCTCAGCGGCAGCTCAACGTTGACAGCTACAATGTGTCACCGGATCGGAACTTTGTGCTGCTGTACGCCTCGAACGGCAACACGCAGCGCTTCAACCGGAGGTTAGGCGGTGCTTTACCACGCTTTACCGCGTAGCTGTCAAACTCACTGTCGCTATCTCTCTTTCCCTCGGGCAGCTACTACGTGTACGACCTGGCCACGTCGAACGTGTTCTCGCTGTCGATGCGGGAGGCGGACAACACGGCGCCCCTGATGCAGCACGTCCTGTGGGCACCGGTGGCCGCGACGAACGGCTCGACGGCCGGTGGGGACAAGATGGCCGGCACGTCCGGTCAGCATCACCAGCCGTCGGGATCCGGTGCGTCCGGGCCGTCCTCGCCGTTGTCGTCCGGGGCGTCGCAGGGCATTGCGTACGTGCACAAGGGCGATATCTACTACAAGCCGCGCGTTCAGTACGATCTCATCTGCCACATCACGTCCAACGGTAGGTAGCAACCGGATGAACGACAACCAAAACAATCGGTTCCTAGAACCATCTCAATCGCCCCCTTTGCTTACTACGCAGGCAAAGAGGAAAACATCCTGAACGGTGTCCCGGACTGGCTGTACTCGAACGTGCCCGAACTGAAGGGGCCGTCGCTGCTCTTCTCGCCCGACGGTCAGTATCTGTCCTTCCTGTCGTTCAACCTGTCCGGCGTGCAGGAGTACCAGTAAGTAGCAGGCGCGGGTTTGGGGATCCAAGCGAAAAACGAACGCGCTCAACCACATCCGCTGCACTTCTCACCGCAGGTATCTCTGGTACGGCGAGGGGCAACAGTACCCGAAGATACACAGCCTGCGGTACCCGAAGGTGCATGCGGCGAACCCGAACGTGACGGTGTACGTGGTGCATCTCGGCGTGCTGAAGTACATCTTCCCGAAGCCGGTCACCGTCCCGGCCCATATCCGTTCCACCGACAGCTACGTCGGCGGGCTGAGCTGGCTGTCACCGACGGAGCTGTCGTTCACGTACGCCAGCCGCAACCAGAGTCTAGCGCATGTTCTGCTCTGCCGCGCACCGAACTTCGTCTGTGTGGAGGTAGATTCTTCAACGTTCTATGTGTAAAAGACCAATCAGCAATTGGATGCAACTTCCGTTAGGTTCCCAAAGTTAAGAACATCCTCCAAGTGGATTGTTGCCAAAAGAAGCACAAACATTCCTTTCATATCTGCTGAGATCCTGAGCTTGAAGCTCCTGATCTTTCATCTTCATCTTCCATGTTTTGTTTTGATACTTTGTAAGGCTAAAACGGTCAACTATTTCTTCAACTATCACTACAACTTAATGACTCTCAAAATTATTGTTGTATGAAACCACATACTTCCCACGCCCAGGACCTTTACGTTGAACGAATGTTGAAGAGATAGAAAGAACGGTGACGTTCGACTAAGTTGTAGTAAGGCTTTTCTCCTTACCTGCTCATACATACTACTACACACACTGTTGCTTCTTTGAATCCCTCTTATTCTGCAGATATTTCAGGAGAAGGCTGTCGCTAACTCGTGGGTGTTGATCGGTGAGACTCCATTGTTTATACGTCGACCGACGTTTCCAGAGTCGGGTGTCGTTGCGGACGCTCCCCAGCCGGGTCCGTCGGTGCTAGCGGCAACGACGACAACGACCACCACCACAACGACAGCACCGCCCGCTCCGTCGATGCCCCGTCATCTGTACATGTTGAAGCGGTTGAATGTACGCGATGGCTCGCACGGCTACTACCGCCATCTTGTGCTCGTACTGCTCGGCACCAAGCGCACCATCACGCTGACGATGGGCCAGTTCGAGGTGACGGAAATCGTCGGGTACGACGAGCGGCGCGGGCTCGTCTACTACATGGCTGCCCCGTATCACAAACCGGGCCAGCGACATCTCTACAAGATACCACTCGGGCTCGAACAGCTGTCGTCGATGGCAGGTGGTGGCGCATCCTCCACCGCGTACGATCCCGGTACGGGTGACAGTTTGGGACGTGGCGGGCAGAACAACGCGAGCGACGTGCTGCTGTTACGTCCGTTCGGGTCGGCCGTGCCGTACTGTGTGACGTGCGGTCGGGCACCGTCGGACGGCAGCGGAGATGGCGGTGACGATGGTGACGCCTCGTCTTTCAAACGACCGAACAACTGCCTGTACAATCGGGTCGCGTTCAACGACGACTACACGTACTTCGTGCAGGAGTGTCTCGGACCGGAGTCACCCTCGACGTACCTGGTGGAGGCCGACACCGAGCGGAAGGTGCGCGTGCTGAACGACGGGAACGAGCTGCGGGAGCAGCTGGTGCAGCTCGCCAAACCGCAGATCATGACGTTCAGCGTGCAGATCAAGTACGACTTCAACGCGCAGGTGAAGCTGTTCCTGCCGCCCGGCGTGAAGGAGGACGACGATCTGCAGCTGCCGCTCATACTGCACATGTAAGTAGAGGACGATGATGTCGGCCCGTCTCCTCTCGGAGCACACCTCACTAACCAGCACGCCCTGTATCCGCAGTGAGGCCGGCCCGGAACGGCAGCTCGTGTCGGAGGAGTACAGCGTCGACTGGAACTGGTACCTGAGCAGCCACCAGTCGTACATCATCGCGCAGATCGATGCGAGGGGGTCCGGCTTCCAGGGCGAATCGCTCAAGACGCAGATCCGGGGACGTGTCGGGATCGAGGTGGAGGACCAACTGGCCGTGCTGATGTAAGTTTGGGCGTTGGGGAGTTGGAGCGTCCCGGTCCGAACCCGGTTTCTCATCTCCGATCCGATCGTTTCCCGTTTGTGTAGGTATCTGCGGGACAACTTGAAGCTGGTCGATCCCAACCGCATCTGTATCTATGGTAAGTTTGTGTTTGTAACAGATTATCATCTGGAGCGTCCAAGCGACTTCGCTGGTGTCCAAGCTCTCCAACCAAGGGTTTCACCCTATGGCGCAATTTTGACGTTTTGTCCAAGATATTTTCAAGAAAATAGACGTTTAGGTCGTTTTTTTAATATAAGTTATACTTGCCAACTTCTGTCCGTCGATCCAACACTTAATGATACAATCGCTTATTGTGGATGTACTTACCGAACTTTCTCTTGACCACAGGTAAGGGCTACGGTGGTTACATAGCGATGCAGATGCTCGCCACGGACACAAACCAGGTGCTGAAGTGTGTCGCCGCCATTTCGCCGATCGTATCCTTCCGCTACTACAGTGAGTATATACGCCAGCTTCGATGCAACGATGGAGCAGAGAGGTTTGCTATTTCCGGTGTCTTTCCATCCCTTGCTTGCAGACTCCTTTTTCACCGAACGGTACGTGCTGCAGCAGGACGACTTTGAGCGCTCGTTGATCGAGTCGGACCTGTCGACGAAGGTGGCTAGCCTGGCGTCGAAGAACTTCCTGCTCATCCACAGTACGGCCGACTGTGTGGTGCACGAGCAGCACGCCGCACTACTCACACGTTCGCTGGTGAACCGGGGCATCATCTTCCGGCATCAGGTAAGTCCCGGGTGGGCGTTGCTTGCTGGCGACAGGTACCTAGCGGATGATCCCTTTCTTCCCTCTCGCCCCGGCAGATGTACGTCGATGAGGATCACGAATATCGGAGCGTTTCGGAGCATCTTTACCACACGATCGAGACGTACATCGAGGAGAACTTCGGCAACGATAATCAGGACTGGACGTCGGCATTCTTCCTGTCTAAAACGTAGTTCTTCCAGTGGCTACCTCCCTAACCGTGACCCTAAGCTATCGCCCCCCGCTCCTTCCCAATCATCCAAACCGCTCCCGCCAAGTTCTGAAGATGAGAGATAGAGAGGAGAAATATGGAGAAGAACACGAACAACAGAAAACCCACATACACACAAACACGTTTGATTAATGATAGAGTAATGATAATTTAACGAAGAACAAAAAAAAAACCTAATAAAATTAATAGAAGAGAAGCAACCATATGTCGGACGTATGGAGAGAAGCGAAATGTGAGCGGTAGAATCGTAGAAAGAGAGCGACAGATAAGGAGTGAATGTGGGAAAGCAGTAAAATGATACTTTATAAAACATTGGGTGTGTAAACGGAAACTTAAATGGAAAAAAAAATCAAAGAAAAAAAAATTAAAAAAAAACTCACCGACACGCACATACACACACACACACACACAAACTTGCATACAAAGCAAACACATACTTACAAAGCGGACAGACGGACCGAGAAAAAGTGGACGGAATATAACACACATACATACACTACATACAAAACGAAAAAAAAAAAACGGTCGAAATCAGATACTAACAAAGAGTAATAAAAAGCGTTATTTGCGGAAGTATAGAGCGCGACGCGTTTTGTTTTTTTTTCTTAGATTTTACAGAAAATAGCTCCGGCGTTTTTTTTATTTTCCTTTTATTCCATTTTGAATTTCTTAACATTGTATTAAGGAGCTGGTGGTGTTATATTTAATTCATTCAATGTTTCGTATTGAATAAATTAATTAATAGTTTTGAAAGCTTTTTGTTTCTTTTTTGTCTTTACCGGCATCAAGCCTGTTGCGTTGTACGAAACGGTATAAGCCGGCTTCTTGAAATTTCATTATTCAATTTTTACTAAGTAATGTTTATACTCTCCAAACACAAAAACGCATTAAAACAATAAAAAGAATATTAGCTTTATCGGATGTAAGAGAACAAAAGCGGAAAACATTGCACCATGTATTATTCTTATCAAGTCTTTACTAAACGAACAAATATCTCATCCAAAAATCACACTCGTTTCCACGGCCTGCTGGCTGCTGCTGCTACTAAATTTGACTTTTTCAGAGACCCTCGGTGTTGGGGTGTTGCGAGTACGCACCACCAAACCAACGGGGAGGCAAGGAGGGACGTTTGGGGATCTCTTCTTCGCTTTCCCGCGTACCCGCGTACCCTAAATAGTTCCAAATTTGCGATAACTAACAGCCTACATCGAACACTTGGTTCTTCTCGTTGTTTCCGTTGCAACGTTGTGGGTGTGGGCGGGCGGTGGGGGTGGGATTCTCGCGTGTGTGGTGGTATAAGGAGGCGGGGTGTTTCTTCCATCCAGCCCCGTGCACGTTTAAATATATCCCGAGCACAATGTTCGCCTCACGATCCAGAGCTTCACTCGGGGTTTTTATCTCATTATTTTTTTCTCGGCTTTTCCTCCTCTCGTTAACAACGTATCTATATACATATACCCACACACGCGCACACAAACGCAACTCACACTCTGGCAACGTGTTGCGTTAATTCTAAGACAGCGCGTGATAAGAGACTCGACCGTCGACAAATTTAATTCATTTACAGGAACAGGAACAGGCGCACTGCTGTTCGGCTTTGTTTTGCCGTTGTTTTTTTTTTAATTTGTTAACGTTAACGTCCTATTCTCTAAGTGGTAATAGGAAGATGACAACGGGGAGAAGGGCGAGAAGGAAAGGAACACAATACACACTCTTAATAAAAAGGAAACCTATCCTTTCAATCCGTTCAGATTTAGCTAATGAAATCTATCTTTAGTTTGTTAATTTAGCGAAGACCGTGTAGAGAAAAGTTTTAGATCACACTTGCTTCGATCCGCATTAAACACACACACACAAACACCGGTGACGATCAAACTTAAAGGACTCCGTCATACGAAAGCATAATCCTCCTTGTGAGCGTCCGTTAATGTTTCGAAATAAAATAAATGGGTATTAACTCTACAAAACTCTACTGTAGGAACCATTTCGAACCGAAACCATAATAATAATCAAAAATTTTGAGCTTTGGTCCTCTGTATCGGTTTGACTGAAGCATAAAGCACTGCCTCATTCACGCGCTTCACTATGTGCGTGTGTGTGTGTGTGTTTTTTTTTTTTCAAAAGAGAAACTTACTTTGAGCTCATGAGAAACGATCATAACTAGACGCTGTTTCCAATCTCCCTTTCTTTTTCCCTAGTTTTGAATCCCTACTACTTAGCATGTTTGTTTTATTCTACACACTCCTTCCAGTTTTTACATGAAGGTCGCAAGAAACCTTTCCTCTTGTTAGCGTAGAACGATAACGAAATTGTTTCTGCTACTTATAGCCTAACCTAAAACCTTGTCGTGCACCCGCAGTTTTGTGGCCAAAACAAGCGCACTAAATGGCTTTCCCTGTGTGTGTGTGTTTCTCCTACGTGTCTTTCAACAACGTTTCTCCCGTTTATTTCTAGAGCATTCTACCCTTTCAACAGGTTCACAGCACTCGCTCTCTGCACTACCCCGTGCAGCAAAAGGCTGAATATTATCACCGTGGGAGGGATATTTTGAGTGTTTTTCTTTTTACATTTCCACAAAACGTTGCTGCCCACTAATTTCACGATTGCGCCCATCGGCTAATATCAGTTTAAAACGACAAACCCCACGTACTGCCCGTGCAGAGTTTCCGGCAGCGGAAGACGTTGACATTCGCTGTTGAGTTTCCCCGATTATACCTTCCCCTTCTAGATAGGAACTAGTTGTGTCGCGATGTAAAGATAATTTTGAGTTGGTTGTTGGCTGGTGTTCCGTCGTGTTTTTCCCTTCGTGATGGGTGTTATATAGGAACCCTTCCGGAAGCGGCTGTGTATCGTTGCCCAGTCTTTGCAGTGCTTGTGCCGTGTGCTGTGTTCGTGTGCGTACTATGTTATGCTTTCTGCTGCCAGCGTGCCATTATCGGCAGCAGCGAGAGCGACATCGGGGGCCGCGGTTTGCTAGCCGGATCGGGGCGACGTGGATCCGTCGCTTTCACAATAACTAAAGGGGTAGGGGGGGGTAGTAGCCCGACAGCCCAGAGAGAATGGAGAGAGATATTACTTGTTTTTTGCTGTATATTGTATGCGGTATTATATGCTGTATAAAATTGTAAAAAGAAACCCATACGTGAGTTCATGAGGTCGATCGGATGGGCGATATGAGGTATGCGCACGATCGGGCTG
>JXWZ01007323.1:0-13929 GCA_000956215.1 Anopheles farauti No. 4 | reverse complement strand
GTGTGTGTGTGTGTGTGTGATGTGTTTGTTAAAAACGATTGCGTAGCTTCGCAGTGGAAGCGTGCGTGCTATCAAATACCCAGTGATAGGAGCAAGTTGTGTTCTGTTGTGGGATGGAATTGTTTGTTAAAAATCGGATTTTTTTCTTTTTTTTTTGCAATTGAAACGTGTAGGAATAGTAAATTCCCAAACCGCTGAGCGAATGTGCAAAAAGGAAAAAAAACTTGGCTACCTATTCAAATCATTGGTGATTTTTTTAAGCTATAAATGCCAGGAAACCTTCTTTTGCTCCCGTACTACTTACCTCCGATACTACGTTGCTAACGTTTTCTCGCGGTAACAAGAGACCCACGCACTTTCCGATGCCAATGAGGGAACAGGAGAGAAAACAAAGGAAACCCTAAAACAAGCGCAATATGCCTAAACGTCACTTACGCAGACCCGAACGTGAAGAAACTATTTTAATGAGTAGTAGCACTCATCGTGTACGTCACACTATATAATTCGTTGATGCAACAAACATGTTCTGTTAAGGTAAGAAAATGGCTGTTCGAAATGTTCAATCATCATCTTCATCTCCGTTGTACGATGCGAACAGGGCATTTATACCTTAAAATATACCTTATCAAAAACACCCATTACGGAATACAATACGTGAAAATCGCACGTGGTTGTGCATGAATGTTGATTAGGTTTATAGAGTGTAAGCTTCCCATTCGATAGCTGTTCGTGATCCAAACCACCTTGCACGCATGCCAATGTGTCCTTTCTTAAATAGTCACCTTCCTTTCCAGGAACATTGTGTCGCAAACACCACGGCACAGGTTAATATTAAAGTTGTTAATAGCAATGCAATGAAGGCAAACAAAAGGAGCACTTATATACACACACACAGACGCCCATATACACGGCATAGCATCGATACCGTTTTTAAGTTAGTCCTCAAGGTGTTCCCGGTGAAAGAGGAATATGCAGAGAGAGAGGGAGAGAAAGAGAGAGAGAGAAAAAGAGAAAGAGAGAGAGAGAGCGATAGTGTGAGAATAGACAAAGAAAGAGAGAGAGAGAGAGAGAGAGAGAGAGAGAGAAAGAGAATAGACAAACAGACAGACAAAAGATAGTTGGTTGAAATAGGAACTAGTAAAAGGACGTGTGAGGATTCGGATTTAATTTTAAACTACCATATTATAATATTCACCATCCCACGTTCACACTAGGAGCAGACCACTTAAATGCGATAGTGAGTGCCAAGAATATAACCCTAGCCAAAAAAAAGGTGTTTGAAAACGATAGATAACGATAACCAACGATTCAGTGAGTATCGCATTGATTTGGCAAAATGGTTGATAGCTGTAGAGCTATTGTTTGCTGAGCAAAAATGTGTTGTTTCAATTATTCTTGGATCGTTTCACTTAGCTTTTGTACGTCAAATCAAACGTGAACTGCACGAATGGGCAAGCCGAAGTAGAAGCAAACGAACGCTCGTCGGCAGTGTGTTGAACGAATAATTGGAATGATCTCTTATCACTAAAAATTTGCTAACTACACACCGATATACTGACAACCTACGCTACTAACGTGAGCACGCGTGGGCAAAACAATTCTCAACACGAAAAGTGCATACGAATCAAAAGCAGTAGCATTCACTAAAAATGCACACGGTTACATTACGAGTGAATGGAAATAGCACCCAACACTGCAAATGCGATTAGCTAGTCGACTATGAAACACACGTACTACTCACACAAACACAACAAAAAAATACACAAACATACACTCACTCACAAGCATACACGTACGTTTGTGTCATTGCATCATTGTGTCAGTATGCAATATAGAATGTTGGATTTTTTCTACGAGAGAAACATTATAGACTTATTATCCATTTTTTATTATAAAATAATAAAGGATCTTCCACATAAAATTAAAGAGAGTTTTCGTACAATTTTTTCGGCCCCTTGTTGACACCAAGGCTCAAATTTCAATGATACTTCGAAAGAAAAAATTGGGATAAAATGCTTATTAAATGGTGTGTTTATTGGTTTATTATAGTCGTTTTTAATACACACGGATGAGCCGATTATCGTACAACCAGACCACGAATAGTCGACGTTTCACTGTAAAATAAGCTGGCTAACTGACATGTTTATTTGTGTTTTTTCTGCAATGCTTTGTTTACATCTTCAACCCTCGAAACAAGTGAACCGAAAGTTACGATTTTGCAAATAATATTTGCAATTACAGAAGATTACTAACAAATCGTTGTCTTCTATTGCATTAACATTCCAAAACAAACATTAAACATTACAACATTCGTTGAAGATGAGTGCCAAACAACCTCCAAAAATCTTACAGAAAGCTCGACCAGCTGAAGAATCATCAGCAGCAACTCCGAGAAGAACTCCAACGATATTAATAAGTGCGAATCCACAAAACCCCACAACATCCAAGGGACCTGCTGACTCCCGGCATGTCTCTATGTCAAAGTCAGTTCCTACAGGAACCGCCCCGGATCCGTATAGCTACACACCGATGAATGGGTCGCTAGTGTTGCTCAAGAATCACAATGTAATCAATTATCGGCCACTGGATTTTCTACACGAAACCAACCAAGATTACGTAGTCATCGGAACGATTGGCATGCCTGGTGTTGGTAAATCAACAGTGTTAAACCTGCTTAACACAAATCTCTATTCACTGGACCAAACCGAGAACAAGCCAGAAGTGATATTCCCTGTACACAGCTCAATCAATATATCCGGTGAAAATGAAAGTTAGTTTAGACAATGCCAATGGATAAATATCGGATGTGTACACTATAATATACATTTACCCTACAGTTAGAATGCATATTACCAAAGATCGACTGATCTTACTGGACTGCTCGGAGCCCGTGTTTGGACATACAAGGAAAGATTTTATTCAGCACGAACAGGACGAATTGAGGAAATTGATGATACTTCTACGGGTCTGCCACGTCATTTTCATCGTTCAAGAAGAGTATTACAACATACGATTGATGCGCACACTAATTCGGGCGGAAATGATGACTCAAGTTCGCTCCTCGGTTCCCACCAAACTTGTATTCATCCGGAACAAAGCTCTTCCCCTCAGTATAACGGACGATTCCCGAGAACGGATGTTTAAGTTATACAAACAAATCTTCCAAAATACATCATCCTCAAAATACACATCATTTTCTATTACCAACACCTGCTTTACCGGAGGTTCAGGTGCACCTGAGGAAATATTCAACTACATTGAATTTCCCATGATAGAAAAAGGTTTGTTGTTTCAATCCAGATAATAGACAAAGCAGGCAAAAAACCATCAAATAATTATCTACGTTTTTATCTTTGTCACAGGTGCCGATGCACAGCCGTTAACAGAACATTTGAAAGAAACTATTCTTTCACTGAGAATGATTGTTTACGCTGTGAGGGACGGTATGAAGGCGCGCAACTGTACCGAAAAGGCATGGGGACATGCGTTGGGAATGCTTATCGATTGTCCGGACAGTAATTTCTTCATAGATAAATATGAAAAATTAAAGGACAAGTATAATCTTCACAATCACGTGAAGGTTGTTGAGCATTCTTACCGCGATTCGTCGGGATTACATTTCGTTGAATAAAATGCGATCCTATTATTTTAAACCCACAAATTCTTGCGTAAATTTTATAATTGGATTCCACATCATCAGAGTGGTTATATGGACAACACCAATGCCTAAAACACGGCCAAGCATAAAAAAAATCAGCACGACTGGACCGAAGCGCCAAGAAACCGGCTCACGAACGAAAAATGCATTCAACCGAGCCCACCCGGGATAAGCGGCCAATATATCTAATGTGGAGGAAATGCCCATTGGACTAGCCTTAGTTATAAGCAATACGGCCAGGCCGTTAATTCTATAATCAAATAAAATAAATAAATTCATAATTGGATTCCAAGAATATTTTAAAAGTATTGGAACGTGCTCATATCATTCACCAAAAAATATAGTTTTGTGTTTATGTTCCCATCGTTACGTAAAGCAAGAACTGCATTTGAAAGTAGCATACTTTTTTCCCTGGACAACACAACCTGACATTTCTTATACAATGTTTGACATATTTCCTACCCACAATGTTTATATCAGATATATATTTTATGTTGTTTATGTTTCAATGATAAAATACTCGAGGAAATATTTTATTTTGAAAGCATAAAAATGTTTAATCAATATTTTTAAAACCTTTCATTCATTCTATCCTCACTCTGCAGTTTCATAAACACTTTGTAACTTGGGCCTGTTAACTGAAAATGTCCACGGATCATCCCACAGTGTGGCTGTGGTCAAATAAAAAAACAAACCCCAAAGCATCCTTAAAATGACGGCAAAACATTTTCCTAGGTAACGCATGCTTCTCGTACATAGGGTACGGAGTTTTCGCAGTGTTATTTCGGTCGATAATACACACCTCGGGTGCATGCTGTAAAGTGGCTACTGTTAGGAACTGTTAGTGCTGCATATGTGTGATAAAAAAATGGCACAGCAACAACCACAACCTCCAACCGGTGGCGGTGTCCAGGCAGCCACCTGCACCACCAACGCGAAAAAGTCGCTTTACAGCCAAGTGATGCTGTCGGCGTTCGGTATGGAGGGCTTCTTGAAGCAGGCCGAGCGTCTCAGTGCGGCTGTTCCCTCCATATCCTCGAGTGACGATGAGCAGCAACAATATTCCGGTTCGTCGGACGAGTCCGAAGACTTTGGCAGCAAGTTTGTACACCAAGCCGCAGCCCGGTCCAGTAAGTAAACAGTATTTTTCGCGCCATCCGGAACATGGGATAAGCATCCGTGTAGAAAACACTAGAACAAACATACATGTTTACTCGTTGTTTCTCATTCGTTACAGATAGGGAACGTATGTTCGATTTCAGTACCGTCGGTTCCGAACGAATGTGGTTGAAAAATTTACTGCTCTCTGAGACGGAAACCGAAAGTGACATCTCGGACGTGGAAGAATACATCCAACAGATGCTAAAAGATCATTTGAGGGAAAAACGGATTCGAGAAAAGTACAATAATTCACCCCATGTAAGTATAAATAATTATAGCACGGTGTTCGAAATTGAGTTAATTGTTTTAGTCTGCGCTTGTTGAGCACATGCCCTCAGTGACTGATGTTTTGTTTCCCTTCTCGTAGAATTCTCAGTATGGGTATTACGGCGCCGGTCTATTGTCCGACAGTGATCTCTTCCCCGATCATCGCCGGTCCGTGGCAGGAAAACGAAAGTGTAAGATAGATCACGCTACCGGGAAAACGAAGGGTGTGAGGAAAAAGTTAAAGCACGGCAAAAAGCGGGCCGATAACGTGGAAGGAATTATCTCTGTCGACGGAAGTAGCTCCTCGACCAGAGGTCCAATGTTTGGAGACAAAAAGAGCCAAAAGCTGCTTTATATGCAGCGATCTGGTGGCCGTTCATTAGCAACGCCCGGAACGGAAGATGGTACTGGCGATGGGCATGAACACTCCGCTGATCCGGACGGCACAATGGCAGGAGGAAAACGAGGACGCAAAATGCGCCTCAAAACTCCGGAGGTAATGAACATTCGGCGACGTAAGATGTGGCAGTTGATGGCGAAAAAAGAAGTGGGCAAACTGCAAAGGGCAAAGGCAAACAATCATAAGGACACAATTACCAACTGTCGACGCGTGGCCGTGCTTTGTATGCGTGTTGCACGCCAGAAAGCGATGCAATCGCAGAAGCTCATGAAGGACACGGTTTGGCGCGCGAAACGGCTCACGCGCGAAATGCAGGTGTACTGGAAGCGGTACGACAAGGTAGAGCGCGAAACTAAACGACGCATGGAACGGGAAGCCGAAGAGCAACGAAAGATTGATGTGGAAATCGTCGAAGCGAAGCGGCAGCAACGGAAGCTGAACTTTCTTATCACCCAGACGGAGCTGTACGCACATTTCATGTCGCGTAAGCTGGGCAACGTGTCGGCGGAAGAGCAACTTAAAATTCTCTCCCAGCTGGACGAAGAAAGCAATCCAAGGCTGGCTGCGATCGATAACTATGATTGCGAGCGGATGAAGCAATTGGCACAGAAGAATGCGACCGAAGCGTTTCGAAATGAGCGCGCGCGCACCGATCAGTTCGATGTCATTCACCAATCGGATGTGAAGAAGGCGACCGCGACACCGGCACCGGCTCCAAAAGAATCACCCCCGATTGCGTTGGAAGAGTTGAAAGTTTCCTCCTCCCCGGTTCCTAACTTGACTGAGCAACCAAACGGTGGCATTGCCGAACTACCGCAACCGTCAATGTTCCGTGGTCGTCTGAAAGGCTACCAGCTGAAGGGTGTCGCTTGGCTTGCAAACCTTTACGATCAGGGCATCAGCGGTATACTGGCGGACGAGATGGGTCTTGGCAAAACGGTCCAATCGATCGCATTCCTCTGCCACATCGCCGAACATTACGGTGTGTGGGGCCCGTTTCTGGTGATCTCGCCCGCCTCTACGCTGCACAACTGGCAGCAGGAGATGGAACGCTTCGTGCCGGAGTTCAATGTCGTCCCGTACTGGGGCTCGCCGAACGAGCGCAAAATTTTGCGCCAATTCTGGGAACAAAAGCATCTGCACACGAAAGACGCCAGCTTTCACGTGGTCATCACTAGCTACCAGCTAGTAGTGACTGACTACAAGTACTTCAATCGCATCAAGTGGCAGTACATGGTACTGGACGAGGCGCAAGCAATCAAAAGCTCGAACTCGATGCGCTGGAAGCTGCTGCTAGGGTTCAATTGCCGCAATCGACTACTGCTGAGCGGTACACCGATACAGAACAGCATGGCTGAGCTGTGGGCATTGCTACACTTTATCATGCCGACGCTGTTCGATTCGCACGAAGAGTTTAACGAGTGGTTTTCGAAGGACATCGAAAGCCATGCGGAGAATAAAACGGGTATTGACGAGAGTAAGTATCGGGTGGACAAGAAAGGTAGAAAATAGGTTCGTAAAGTAGAAAATTGTAAATATTAAAACGTATTATTTATTTGTGTTCTTTTGTTAGTTTAGATTTCTACTCTATTCTTTACAAATGTTATTTAAAAATCATAAAACGTTTTTATTTTTCTTAATTCATAGCTTGGTTTTTCTACACTAGTTTAATGTGTGTTGTACGTATTGCTTTTATATAAATTAGTTTATGTCATCGATGTATAGTGCAACGCTCTCATAGTACAACCGAGGATATAGCGTTATTTTTTATTGAAGCTCATTACGTTTACTTATACTTGCGTAACAGTAATTGTGATAAAACCCATCATTTTACGATGTTAAGCAAATGTTCTAGACACAACAGTGAAATGTCATTCCATTGGAATAACAATTACTTGCGATAATGCATCTTCATTTACACCGTTTTTACCTTCATTTTAGAACAAATCTCACGGCTACACATGATCTTGAAGCCGTTCATGTTACGGCGCATCAAGAAGGATGTAGAAAACGAGCTGTCGGATAAGATCGAAATTATGGTGTACTGCCCGCTGACGACG
The DNA here is from genome assembly GCA_000956215.1 of Anopheles farauti No. 4. Taxonomy (NCBI): domain Eukaryota; kingdom Metazoa; phylum Arthropoda; class Insecta; order Diptera; family Culicidae; genus Anopheles; species Anopheles farauti No. 4. The sequence continues at coordinate 6,383 of JXWZ01007323.1, read as the reverse complement.
CGCCAGAAGCTTCTGTACGTCGCCCTGAAGAAGGAGATTTGTATAGAGGACCTGCTACACCTGACATCCGTTGGGGGTGGCGGTAGTGGTGGGGGCGATGGTCAGTCGTCTCTCGATCGTAACTTCACCTCGAATCTGATGAATCTGGTGATGCAGTTTCGAAAGGTTTGCAACCACCCGGAGCTATTCGAGAGGCGTGATGTACGCAGTCCCTTCTGCATGAAGTGGAGCTACGAGCTGGCAGAGCGACCTATCTTTCGCAGGCAGCTGCTGCTAGATTACACTGTGCCGAGTAAGCGTCACTGGTTGCACAACCGGTGCTACGTGTTCAACGCGTTTCTAGTGCAGAAACGCCTAATGGACGGACCTGGCGATCAACTAGTACCTGAGAAGGAAATTAAAGTAAAACAGTCGAAGAAGTTTGCTGGCGTACGATCGAATGGCAACAGCGCGCATTATGATGATTGGTGTACAGGGTTCAGCTGTGCTCGGTTGGCAGGAGGCTTGTCACCGAAACAGATCGAACAGATTGCACGAAGGAACGTCTTCTGGTTCATGTAAGTTTTCGCTCGTTTACATTTCCATCGTATCCATTTTTCCGTTACTATTCATGAAAAATTTCGGTTGGTTTAGGATTCAACTGATTGAAGAATGGATGCATTGGATGGCTGTGCTGCACTTTCATTGGGTTTGGCGTGATAGATCGAGCGATGTGCGCATGGATGCACGTTACATGTTGCTTGAACCATCCGCTGAACGTTGGACGTTAGGTTGTTTCCCCTGGAACACCATGGAGCATTTACTGTTCACGAGCATCACGTCCTTAGCATCTGTTCCTATATATACCCATGTCGATCATGCACTGCATGTCATGGCCGAAACGTTGGATCATCGCATTATGCGCAGTCGTAAGCAACAAATTCCCGGACAGCCGCTAACGTTACTACCAGAAATCTCACCAACTGCCAGCCGAAAATCGGTACGGGTGCGACATTGCGAGCCGACAGCAATGCCCAAATTTCTCTGCCGACAATACACCAAAGTGCTCAACACGTCTGGCTGCACTGGGTCAATGATGCGAGGAACATCCAGCAACCGGTCGTACTGCACCGGACGATGGAGTTATAATGAAGCTACACTATCAGCGGAAACGCGACTAAAGCAGCACGTGCATGCGTCCTATCCCCCGCACGGATGGTCCAACATTATCATTCCCGACAAGCAGACGCTTGTGTCCGATGCAGGCAAACTGGCAGTGCTAGATTCGTTACTGGCTCGGCTTAAAGAACAAGGTCACCGTGTGCTTATATACTCGCAGATGACAAAGATGATTGACTTGCTAGAGGTACATGCGGAAATACGAGAGAATGATCTACTTTATACACATTTGCAATGAATATTACTCACGCATTAAATATTCATGCGCTTCTTCCCCAGGAATACATGTGGCATCGGAAGCATCGGTACATGCGGTTAGATGGATCGAGCAAAATTTCAGAACGACGAGACATGGTGGCTGATTTTCAAAACCGTGCGGACATTTTTGTGTTTCTACTTTCTACACGTGCCGGTGGATTGGGCATCAATCTAACTGCTGCAGATACTGTGCGTATTAAGAAAAGCAATAGTCGGTGGCAATGATAAAAGTCAACGCCATTATTTGACAATCATCGCCCTTTTGCTACTTTTTACTTCTAGGTAATATTCTACGATTCCGATTGGAATCCGACGGTTGATCAACAGGCGATGGATCGTGCGCATCGGCTTGGTCAGACAAAACAGGTCACAGTGTATCGGCTCATCTGTAAGGGTACGATCGAGGAAAGGATACTGCAGCGAGCACGAGAGAAGAGTGAGGTAAGTCGCATATGGAACCATTATCGTTAATACTTACCATCAATCCAGTGATGTATAAAATCGGGGTTATAAAGTTTGGGCGAACAAATACCCAGAACTTTTACGTTTTTTTTTAATATTTTTAAGTTTAACTAAAATACTTTTACTTGAATTTTGTTATCTTAGAACATAAAGTAAGAAAAGAACAATATAATGCGTATAATTTACATTATTAAACATGTTTAAATGTACAATATTTAATTTACCACGAGTATCTTCATAGTTCAGGTTTATAGCTCTAAAGAAGCGTTGCTACATGTTTAACCTGTTTTATTGTTTTTATTTTTTTACGTCTCGATCATTCGGATGGTTTCAAATCATACAATTCAAATTCATTAAAAACTTATTTTTATTTTATATGGACTTTTTTTTGGTATCAATTTTCTCGAAAAGAATGTCATAAGGCTGAATTTGCCCATTACTATTTGCCTTTACGATTAGGAGCAATACAAAGCAAATGAATCTGAATTCCGGTCAAAACCAAGGCTCAATAAAATAACGAATAGGAAACCTTATAAAACATGATCTCGAGAGCATATAACTGCTACTAAATTACTCATAATAAATGTTGTTTGATTAATGTTTTTGTTTTTTTTTTTACAATTTCTTATATTCCTACATTAGATACAACGGATGGTTATCAACGGGGATAACTTCAAACCGGACACGCTCAAACCCAAAGAAGTGGTGTCTCTACTGCTAGACGACGAAGAAATCGAGCTTAAATGTTAGTTTAAAAGCTAAGCTGAGTCAAAAATATTGAATTTCATAAAATATCCTATTTTCACCAAATAAATAGATCGCCAAAAAACCGAGGAACGTCGCCTAATGGAGGATCCATCAGGGAAAACGGTAAAAGATCGCGATCGTAAGCAGAAACAATTGACAGCCGATCGTCATGGGAAAGAGACACCCGGTGGTAGTAAGGATCGAAAGCGTATTTCCGAACTCGGTGGGAGTGTTTCCTTCGATGAGACGGGTGTCGGTTATGGTGATTCTGCTGCCCCAAGCCCGGCCCAAAGTGAGCGCTCATACTTGAGCGATAACATGGGTAAACCCTTGGATGCGCTGGACGATTCCAGCAATGAAGGTAATAATGATAATGCATGATGCGCTCGAAAACCTTAATTTATGTTGCTAAATATAATCTATACTCCCCATAGCTTCTTCCATGTCGTTTGATGCAATACGTGAACGGCATAGTAAAGCAAGGCCAGTTACACGAGGCTCTAGCAAACGCGGAAGGCCTCGTGGTTCAAGGAGAGGTGGAGCGGCTGGTTCCGGCAGCTCTAGACCACTGCCAGTTGATCAACAATCGTCAGCCGACACAGGTATCGTGCTTTTTTGTGGAAAAAAAAACAATTTATAGGTTGGAATGTAAAAGTGAATCACTAGTCGCAGTAGTTTTTATGAGGAAATTATTATCAGAGACATTTCAGGCAAGGGCTGTTTTCAACTGAAATTATCGAAGCGAATTCGCATAAATTGTACTATTCAGTCCAACATAAATTTAGCCCTCTGGAACCGTTCATTCGTCGATATTTTTACGTTAGTACCGGCATCTAATCTCTGCAATCTCTCCCAAAGATTGTGGTACCAACGAAGAAGGAAGATATTTTACAATGCACAATCCTTTTCTGTTCTAAACTCAAACTTTTTGTACTGAACTCAAATTGTGTGGGGTTATTTTTCTTTTCATGAACTACAACTCAGATGTCAACACGTCAACAGCTTTATCGCCTGCAATACCGTTAGCCGCTCCAGCAAGCACCACCATGCCACAGGTCAGGCGTGGACCAGGGAGACCACGTCTAAAAACAAACGGTCCCAGCAACCAGGGCACACGAAGTGCGCACGTTCGCCAAACGATACGGATACGAAAACCTATCGGTCCACTAGTTGTACCACTAGGTGGCCAATCGGCGGCACCCACCGGAGGAAATCGGTTAGCTGCAACCACGATGCCCAGAGCTGGCCAGACTCTGTCCACTGCTTCCTCGTTCAACTTTCCTTCAACCTCCTCACAAGCGTTTTCCAGTACGTCGTCACCCGGTAGTCTAGTACGCAAAACGTCGATCGTGCGAACGGCTGGCACTATCCTATCAAGAGAAGTCACACAAATCGGTGCATCGGACGACGATCGACAAATCCGACCGCACACGATACCACCGATGGATGACGATAGCGGTACGGAATAAACGACATGTTGTTTGACACATCGTCTTTCGTGATCTGTACGATCGCAACCCATGTGTAAAAAAGTTACTGCAAAAAAGTGTTTTATGATTGAAATAGAGCGCATTTTAATTCTCTAGTGTTCCATGTTTGGTAATATGTTACAAATTAAAATAGAAATGTTTTGAGAAACTTCCCCTACGTAAACTACACCAGCTACATTAACGTGAAACTTGTAGTCTAGGTATCGTTTGAGGTGTAGTATTAAATAAATAACAATTCATGATTGTAGATCATTTGTATATTTAATTTGGTATTTGTAACTATTACTATACTTTCTCAATGTTGCGAAATGAGATCAAATTCAGCTCCTACAACAACGTCCATTTTAACGAGTAATCATCTCGAGACTACGGCAAACGATGGGTTTCGAAGTCCCAATGCATAGATACATTATTTTATTTGATCATGTTATCGACACCAGAAACCGATTTCTCAACGAGAGTAGAATTTTGTAGGAATGCTATTCCTATTTGGTTATGAAGGCGATAATGTTTCTACCTATGATGTCAGTTATTGATTTGAACTACATTTCCAAACTGTGCGTTGTTAGACTAGCCTGTTTTAAAAATTCCAACCCCCAACCGACAAAATACGGAGGTAAACGTGTGCTCGGTTTGCTACATTCAATAGCATTTTATGCGTCTTCTTAAATCTCACAAATAAATATTGCAAAACATAAACACAATCGCTATTTATTTCTCATCTTAACACTAGGACCATCTTAATACACATCTGGGATTATTTACACATCGTAATGCACTTAATTTCATTTTTAAAAAAGAACTCTTCTATTTATTGTAGATATTACCACTTTTAACATTACTTAAATTGTACTCACTGCTCGTTTAATGCAATATTTCAAATTTGTTTCATGTTTGATCAATGTGGCACACACCACAAGATCATTTTAAAACTCAACTGTTTTCTAAATTCACTGCTTTTGATTTTGTTTTTGGGACACTGCAATCACATTCCACAATTCATCCCCTAAGATGCGTTTTCATTCGAACTTACATGTTGATAAAAAGCACCAAACTAGCTATTTTTTGCAATACAACCGACATCCGACACTGGGCTTAATTGGAAGCCAGATGAAATATAACACATATTCGCATGGTTTGTGGTAGCAACAAATCACGTGCGTTCGTCTTGTACTCTTTTGGAGAAACAATTAACTCAGGGGTACGACGCTCATCCATTGCTTTGAGGGGTAGGGCATTGCTACAATTTACTTTCACAGATTTGAATTCAAGTATCTATAAACTGTTAACTCACGTGAGTAAATTATAAACCTGCTCCCATATACATTTTATAGTACTTTGTTTATCTATGTTTATGCGTAGTAATTTTAAATTATGGAAGAGCCTATTTTTTAATACCAAGCTAGGTGATTTGTTCATTGGACCATGGGCGGCGTTTTTGACGTTTTTTTATTATTCTCCAACAATGGAAGCTGGATTACCTGAATTGGAATTTTGACAGTTCGTATTAGTTGCTTTTGTTATCGAACAAAAAACTACAAAAAAGTCAAAGAAGTAGGACGTGCTTGTGAGCTGCCGTCGCGGTTATATACATTTCTTGAAGTTTGTATTTAGTGGAAGTAGAATATTGCCGTTTTTTTATGGTCTGACTCAAACAAAAAAAATTAGTCACCAAATTGATGAAGAAAAACGTGCGTGTGTGTGTGTGTGTATTTGTACGCTAATGCTGTTGGAGTAGCGTCCGTGTACTCGTGAATTTTATATTGTGCATTTTTAGCTGGGTCCAATCATTTGTGACACCGGCGTCCTTTTTGCAGCGTTGTTATTATTGTTCGAATCCTTCATTCTTTTCAACTTTCAAGCGCTTTTCGTGCGCACTTGCAGCACGACGAACCCATTCAGGCGTTGTGGGGAAAAAGGGCGTGAAAATTGCGTACATAAGACACCACGAGCTTATCGGTTGTTTAGTCATGTTTTCCTAAAGCATCGAAACAACTATCATCAAAGCGCTTGAGATTGTGCATTGGTGTGTGTACGTACGGAAGTGTGATACTCACCGTTCGGGGAATCGCAACAAGAAAATCGTCTTAACCGTCAACGACAAACGGGCCCAGGCGCTTTATCTGCATTCCGAAGGAAGGCAGGCGTGTGCAACAAGTGGTTGGAATAATAAAAAATAGTTTCCCCATCGCTATTTTATCCACAAATTGTTGCACTCACAACGGCAACGGCGGGTGTTTCGTGCGTCGTGTACAGTGCTATTCTTCT
>JXWZ01007322.1:0-49648 GCA_000956215.1 Anopheles farauti No. 4 | reverse complement strand
CCCATTCGGACCGTCTTCCCCTAGCGAGGAGTGACTAACCAGCTATGGTGGTGAAAAAAATAGTCTAGTAAGCTGGTAAAACGTTAGGCATGACTTCGGTCGTTACGCCAAAAAGTTGTCTTATATTTACTTTCATTGTATGAATATGACGGGATGGTTTGGGTCGGATAAAAATTTTAAAAAAATATAAAAAGGTTAGCGATTGATAATTTGCTTTGTCGTTTTACGAACATATAACAAATTTCCATTAAAACGATGAGTAACTTTTTTTTCAGAGGATGAGATTTTTTCCTTCGATCTTCTATCTGTGGAATAGATTTTATTCGTAGATATTAATTATTCGTACAAAAAAGAATTGATTTGGAATAGATTATCCTAAAGTTAATCACTTAATGTTTTTTTTTATTTTAACAGTATCTACGGCTGCATGTAGCCTACTTGCCCTGACAGATATTTTTAGTCTCAGGGCATTTCCTCCCTATAAGTGCACCTAAAGTTATTTTTTTACATGTTAATGCACCTTCTTGTATGACCTACGCGTTCATGCCTGCGGATGTAATAATATAAATTGATATAAAAAAAAATCTGCCACTTCCATAAGTTCATATTGGATGGTGCCTTAGTCAAGTACAGTAGTTTTCTTTACCGTTAATAATTCAGTCAGAACAGAAGAATCGAGAACAGAACAAAATATACAACCGGTCAATGAATGCAGAATCATGAATCAAAAGTCGCTGAGGGTGGTGGTAGTGTTTTGTTCGGTGCTTCGTACGAATCTGACCTATTTTATCCCACCCAACTCCCGCGCAACTTATGAATAGCTCAACTCGCCACTTTCTGTAGCGTCGTGTTGACAGACGGGATCCTCCACCAGATCGTCCGTGCTTTTTGGCGTTTCGAAGAAGCAGGCCGGCATGTTTGTCCGCAGTGTAAAATGCATGGACTATCCGACTTCGAAACCGGTGCCGCTGTGTCCATCTGTTTCGCATCCCAGAACGATTGCACCTTTTGCTCGTTCGTTCCGTTTCCGATTGTTTACAAAAGCGGGCAGTCAGGCTGGAATGTTCATCTCGCTTTTCCTTTGCTGCAACTGCAACAGTGACGAACGCGTGCTATTGAAGCAAAAACACCGTTTTCGAATGACTGGATTTGAGCGGTGGCAACTGGTTTTGCCTCTCACTGTCTCCCTCTCTCTTTATATATGTGTGTGTGTGCATAGGAATTTTCCTTTTTCCAGTTTTCCACACACAGCTGACCTAATTTTATGCCAAGCAACAGTTAAGCATATATTGGGGGGGAGCAATGTTCGGCGCACTTGGGCCGACACAGTACATCGTTTGGGCAAGGGCAATTTCCTCCGTAGTCCGTATCCAGTTGTGGAAGCCTTTTAAGCCATCTAATTAGTTGTGTTACTGCGGTGCTTGAGAGCTGAGTTTTCCATTTCCGGTAACAAGTGCCCAAAGAGAACTATGGCAAGGACCGTGCCAGGAAACAGATGACTTTCGTCAGTCGGCCCAAAAACAATAAGGATCTGTAAGAAGTTGTTTTATATTTTGTACGCGATATAAGGTTCTACGTTCGCAGTTTAACACACTCGTTTTTTTGTTGTGTATCTTTTAAAAGGCCTCTATTGTATAAAGACCATTGTCTCGTTTATGATATAGATAGTTCAGATAAACTAAATTATTTAATTTTTGCAAATTTGACTACTACTACCCTGAAATTATGAATTAAACCTTACAATCGAACTTACATGGGTCAAATACTGTCAACGGCTCATATTTAGTATCAATTGACAATCTAGAAGGCTGTCTTTGAAATTTTCAACAATAAGATCGTTAATTATTCTAGTTTTAAAATCCGTTTAGTTTGTAACCTCGTCTATCCCCAGTACTTACCCCAGTCCGCTCAACCCATCATTCCGCCATTTTGAATTAAAATCTATTAGCGATATTATTGCAATTTCTGATTACATCTAGCGGCACAAAAGAGAGTAACTTCAGACTTTTGTTATGAGAATAGTGTATGTCTTTTGTATACATTTTGTCAAATTTCCATGAGAGGATTAATAATAACTTCATCAAGTTTGACTCATCATGTACATACAAATTATGGACAGTATGCCATGAGTATCGTTATGTTCTTCCTATACTTTTTTAAGGTTAAACAAGCATGACATAATTTTTATCAAAAAAATTAGATTATCGTTTTTGTGAATTCTGAAACTACTCCTCAAAATGTTGCGGTACATAACATCCAGACTCAATTGTTTACCTTTGTTTTGTTAAGTTGTTTTATTTGAAATACATTTTTCTTTCTTTTTTTGGATACTGACCCAAATATTAGAAGTGATAGCAAGCTAAACTAAACGGATTATTAAATAGTTTGAATAATAGTTGCTGAAAAGCAAAATAGTTACTGAAAAATAAAAAAACGTCAAATTAAGATACCAAGTGTCATTTGGTACCTGTAATTAACGAAGAAGTAAAAGGTTGTATATTGATGGATATTAAAATTCCGATAAAACGTGAAAAAGATTCGCGAAATATACCATTCTAAAACGACACGACGGTGGCTAAAACTGTTCTAAACTAATTGAACTTCATAGTTTTCAAAAGTGTTAAATACACCTTATTTGACCGTTAGTGTTCACACTGCACAGACTAGGCACGAATGACCGACAAGATAATTATTTGCATGCCCTAGTACAAATATATGAAAAGCTTCCTTACCTTATCTTGCTTTTCCATCCGGTTTGCAAAGAAACACATTTATTTATTTCGACCAAAGTCGTTACTCAGTTTTGAATCTGATTTGATATCCAATATCCACGGCCAATATGGCCGTTAAATGACAGAATAAGAAAAATAATTACCTGTTCTAGTAAAGTAACAGGGACCTTAGACACCAATGGCATTATGGTGTAAAATGGTATAGAGATGAGTAGGTATGCTAAAGGATCCGTGGTGAATCTTTTATAAAAAATAATAGCACGATTGCTATAGATAAATTGTTTGTCTAACTCCATGATCTGTTTAACACAAAAAGAAAATGTACCCAAGTTTGCAAAACACAATTGTTACATGTTGATTCATTCTGTCCGTACTATTTCGCAACATGTTAAATATAGCAATATCATGCAATTTATACCTCTCTTGCTTTGGGGTAACTATTGAAGTTATGCCTACTATGATACCGACTTACCAGACCTCCAATGCTGGTACGGTACCCCTCTCAAGGGGAAACGGTTCGAATGAAATCATGGTAAGTGAAAACGATCTGTCGTGTGAAAGACCGTAACCGCTACCACCTCATGCCCTATTATGCATTTGCATCTGCAAGTTAATAAAAACTTGCTGCCCTGTTTTCTTATCCGTCATTTAAAACGTTACAATTGGATCAAAGAGAATAAGCGGATTTTAAAGGAGTCTAGTAGCTTATTATCGAATATAATGTGATTTTGGCACTAGGCTCATCAAATTTGTAGAGTTGTCAATACTTTTTTACTACTACCATCTTATACGAAACACGGAAAGCAGAGGATAGAACGAATCACAAACCCCTCGTAGTCCCAGCGACATGAAGACATTGAAAATGAGTCAAACACGACAACGATATTGGTTGGGGAAAAGTTGCCGATTGTGCCGCTTTTTCAAACGGTTTTTTATGCGAAAATGTCAATCACTACTGTTCCGCTATGGTGGTGGACACTTTGTTCACTTGACGGTAACATTACTGTGCCTTATGATGATTGCAAACTGCTACCACATCACCCTTCACTGTAAGCCCCCTTCCTCTTTCGGATCAAGCAGCTTCGAAGAACACATACACAACACTACGGGGGTTTACATTTTCACATTCCTCAAGTTGCCTTTATGAGGATGAATGGTTTACTTCTTTCCAGCAGTCACATGCTGCGCAGTCTCCTCTTCCTTAGCGATCGTCTGCAGAAGCTCCTGGCGCTTGGAAGCAATGCGCTCCTCACGACGACGACGCGCCTCGCGCACCTTGGTACGCTTGGCTTCGGCCTGGTCGCTCAGCATCTTGGTACGAGCCTTCTCCGCCTTACGCTTGTGGATATGCTCAATCAGGATACGCTTGTTCTTGAACACGTTACCCTTCGCGCGCATGTACAGGTCGTGATACAGATGACGGTCGATCTTCTTCGCCTCACGGTACTTCTTCAGCAGACGACGCAACACTCGCATACGGTTCATCCACAGCAGCTTCTGGGGCATACGTGCGTTTGCCGTACCCTTTCGCTTACCGTAACCACAGTGACGGCCCTTACGACGAGCGATCGTGTTCTTGCGCACACGGTAACGCGAGTGGACAACCACGGGCTTCTTAATGATCAAACCATCCTTGATGAGTTTGCGGATGTTTTGCCCTGCAAGCAGCAGCAGAGAAAGCGGAAGAGAGACAAAAAAAACATAAGCATTAGATAGAGCTATCAAATCGGCGCTGTGTTTGTTCATTGATTGGCCGGTGTAAAACGATACTTACGGGAGTTGGTGTTTCCAATCTCGTTGATTTCATTGGGATCCAACCACACCTTCTTCTTGCCGCATCGCATAACCGAGGCTGCCAGCCTCTTCTGAAGCTTGAGGGAACTACGAAAAATCGAAAAAATCGCACAATCACAAATTAATCAAAAAGGCACTTTCATCGCATATCGTTTTTTCGGGTATTTGCATATAAAACGGCCTGCTGCCACGTCGAAAACCACCAATAAAAACACTCAAGTGACAAAGAAGAACCACACTGGGACATGTTTCACCGTCGAAGAATCACTTCGTGTTAGAGCCATTAGCTTTTTTCTGTTTGAAAAATGCTTCTCGGTTGTTTAACCGGGTCCATGTTGCCTCTGTCACTTTCCATAGGTCTCACACACTCGCCCCCGGACTCGATACATAGGCACAGACGCGCCACATACACATGTGTTCCGGGTGAAATTTTTATCACTTTTTACCGTATGCAGGCGATAAAATTGAAACCAATTTAATCGTCAGCCGGTTCATTGTCACTTGAGCGTTGTTTCTTGCTGATTTTGACGGTGGAAAGTTATATTTTTGGCTATTTTTCGGTAGCTAGCGCACCTCATGCTGCTGGTTGTTTCCTCGGATCGAATAGAAAGAGAGTTGCGGTTTGCCCAGCGGAAGCTCGTCTGTCAAACGGCGCTGCGCCCTCTACAGGCAACGATAGCTGTCACTGTCAGTTGAGGGGTACGACAGCGCTGACGGACCCGCGTGTCGTCATTTCGCGTAATCTTTATTCTTGAAAATTACAGGCACCTCTTTATAATGCGAAATTATATGATGAGTCGAATACGCAATTTACTGAAAGACAAATATTCGATTCGTTATTAAGGTCTTTTTAGTTGATCTCGTTATAAAACTGTATTGTTATACCAGTTCGACCATTTTCAGTTTGTTTTGAATCGGCGTAGAATGGCATCCTCCATGTTTACGATGGGTGTGTGTGTGTGTGATGTGTGTATTTTTTTTTTGCGAGTCAGCTGTCAGAAATGAAGTTTTCATTTGTGCTGCTGTGTGTGATAAAAGAAATGTAAAAATGCTGTGAAAAACCATCGTTTTATAAGGTGATAGTTAAAAGCTATGTTAAATTCGTTTTATTAACTATATAGTTTGTATTACAACGTTTGTAACAAACTAGTTAATAAACAGTTGCTCGTTCAGGCATAATAACAGCGAATCCAATCGCAAAAGAATGCTGAAGAAAGTTCACGCAGATGATGGTGCTACTTTTCACGCAAACAAATTAATAATATTTGTTTCTCCGCGGGAAAGGAAGAAAACATATTTTTTCAAACACTTCTAGATGTTCAACGAGCACAATCACGTAAGGTTCTTAAAAATGTGTTCAACATTTTGTTGAGTACTAACAATGTTTGTTCAATACATGTTGGTACTTGAACGGTAAACAAGGTATTGTTTAAGGAAATTGTTTAATCTAGACCAAAAGGAAATGCAAATAGAAAAGACATGTCCATCGTACAACATGCGTAAACATTCAATGTAATGCTGCATCGGTAGGATCAGGATAATGGATGTTCTATATTAGATTCAGGATATAAACTTGACTATACTTCAGGAAATCGCAGAGCAACGCTTTGCAATGTAATTGGTACCGAACACACACACAAATTGCCTGTTTATAATGGGTCACCCAAGGTCATCGAAAGCATAATTTCCTGATTTGTTTTGTTTCCTATCCGTTGAACGGTGTGCGAGCCTAATGCATCCAAAGGTGTGTTGCGTGCAACCTGCAAGAATAATGCAGTCATAAGCCCCTCGACTGTCGGTTGCTTTGCAGCATGTTGTTTTTACCCTCGCAGTGCTCCCTTTAGAAATATGCGAAATTGGCTGGGGTTGAAGTGCATATGGCCAGGTGCAATATGTGCACGCTGTCATGCTTCAGGGATCGCCTTGTGTTCCATTGTTATTTAATTATTATTCATGTTAATGCATTGTGCAGTATTTATCGATCTATATATTTTTTTTAAATAACAACTATGTCTGCTGTTGAAAAAGTAACTTTTATAAAAAAATGTTGATATTTTAAATTGTTTTTTTTTTCGTTTCAGGATGAATTCTTCCACGTTCGATCGTAGCATAATAGATGCCTGACGAAATGTTCTTCTACAAGGTGGCGCTTGGTAGCTGGTATTAACATTGTCATAGCGCTTAAAAACATCTCTTAAAAAGTACAAATGTCTGCCATCCGTCGTCGTGACGATTTTTGCCGTTACTACCGCTACTGCCGCCGTCAGCCACATGGCCAAAGTCAGTTTGCCATAGTATTGTAGCATATATTCCGTATAGCACGGAACAAAACGAACTGAAACAAACACAAGCAACACATTGCATACAACAAAAATCCTTTTTCGTCGATCGTGTGATTGTGGTTGATTGTTGGTAGCAACACTGCATGATTAAATAAATCCATTCGGAGATGGTTCTCGAAGTGGTACGAAACGGTGACGGAACGACGACGACCACGGGTGCGCTGCGAGGTACATCTAACGGCGGTGGACCAATCTTGGTTCGACCAACGTCTCTGCAGCCTCCGGAGAAGGAACCGGTGAATTTCCAGATTAATTTGATTGGAGCTCCACCCGAGGTGGAACAGCTAATCGAACACATAAAGTCAGTGGCGGAACAGTTTCTGTATCATTGGAAAACTTTTCCTATCAGTAAGTAACAATTCGTGCAGGAAGATAATTAAGGATCACAATTTAGTTCGAATGTTTCCTTCCATCCTTTTACAAAGATTTACCCACGCCCCTTTCCACCAGCCCCGGTGGCGGTGTTGGCAATGGAGGAGCAGTTACAGGAGGTGGACAGAGCATAACGTCCCTGTCGGTTACCGGCAGTGGCGGTGGAAGCAATGCAAACATCCATCATACCGTCGCTACAAGCGGCAACCGAAAGAGTCGTCCCATCAACCTGCGCGACCTATTCATCGCGCCACCGTTCGACGAGCTGGATGCCGTCGCTGCTGATGGCACCGGGGAGCCAAGGCTACTGACCAACGCACAGCTTCGATCGTTACGCGAACGTGGGTAGGTATCTTTAGCAATCAACTTGGAAGCAACGACGTTCACGATGGAGAAGCTTTCCAAACGCATCCGCTAACATCATTTAGCTGATTCTGCTGTTCATTTTAAAGTTTTCAATGATTTCTTCAGCTTTCCCATTGCTGTTTAAACTATTTCGTTCTATTATTTTTCATTAAAATCCAATTAGCTGATTTTTGTGGCTTTTTAGTAGCATAAAAATGTATATCAATTCTTTGTTATTATTTACAATAACATTAATTTCGAATTAATTCGTTTCAGTGACGATTTACAACAGATTTTGCGTTGTTATACAGGCTGATTGGATGTTTATATAGTTTTATAGTAACTATGTTACTATGGTTAGTAACGTAACATATTGTATTCAATCAAAAAAAAAGTATCAATTTAATTTCTCCACATCTGGGTTCATACACTGATTCACCAGCATACAAAAAAAAACGATCCATTATTGCATCACCGTACCTACTACACACACTTACAACTCGTTACACTATTTCTGTGTATTCTGTGTTACTAAAAAGCACAAATCAATGTTTGTAAATATTTTCATTTGAAAGCTTGCAAAAGGACAAATTTGGGAAACCGAAGAAATTGAATTACGAACAATTGGAAACGATACAGTTAACTGGGTAAATGAAGCCGACATACTTTGTTGTTTTTTCTACTCCTCCATTCCCCTTCTAGTGTGTTTGCCGTGTATGCATATATTCTTCCAACCCGTACAGTTCCCGTACTCATAAAACACGTGTATTACCATTACCGTCTAGTGATTTTTATTTTCCTTCTAAGCTAAAACACGCATACCACGTGTTTTTCGACTAAGTTATATGTTTCTTACGATCTAAAAAAATATTTCTACAGTTGGCCATGAAAAACTGTTTCTTCCGGTTTTGGCAGCAGCAGTTAATCGTGGTTTTCGTCGTTTGGTGTTATGTGTGGTTTCTTTTAAATGTAATTCGTGTGAACTAGCGCAAATAAGAGTATAAAAAGATGAAATTGAACATGCTACCTGCAAAAAGCTAACTAAATGACTGAATATTTGGCGTAACGAAGCTGGAATCTCAAAAACAAAAAAACAAAATAAACGACATAACTCACTCATTCACTGTAGGCTATCACAAATCGCTCATTGTTGTGTAGTACTGTTGTTAGCTTTTGCAGTTCACTCTCGAATGTCCGGTCTATGAATTACTTATGTTTGATGGAAAACCTCAACAATTTTCTGGGACATTGTGAAATGGTTAAGATAAATTGTTACTGTAATGTATGTTTAGCACTCCCTTGTTCTCCTAAAGTATAGCATATATACTTCGTTATTTAAACTGGATATAATGTTGAACTAGATGAAAGAGTTGTATTGTCATATAAACCTCCCAAAAAATGTTGAACATGAATGTAACATCCACTTTTCCTTTTTAGCTCTAGTCATGAACATTGAAAAACTTTTGCATGATATGCATTCTATTCGATTCGTTGAAAGTTGTTTGGCATGTTTTGGTTGTCCCTCGTCTAGGAATCAATTATCTGAATCAACGAATCAAAAAAAGATCACTTGAAAATATTCCGATTCCGAAGATGGAACCATCTTCGCCATGAGGCTCTTAATTAATGTTCATTGGTAGCTAATTGTTCATATTATCACAAAACATTAATTTTGAATAATTAAAATACTGACGGAATATAATTAATCTAAATATCTCTGTGTTAGCTTTACACCGGATAGTCAAGAGTCGATTGTAGTAGAGTAAAAATGTAGTGAGAATAATGTATACAAAATTTTAGCTCCTAGAGATATAATGCATAACAGAATAGTCATTTTTACGATTGTTTTTAATTATTATTGTTATGACTGTGAGAGTGGTGCATGTATTTTTATGTTGTATTTGGTATTTTCTACCTGTTCACGATATGGTGTACCACTTTCGAACCATTTTCGTTGCAGAGAGTTTGAGGTGCCTAGCCTAAACTTCCCAGGACAGGTACATCGATGGCGGCTGTCGCAATTCCTGCAGAAAGGTTCCGAGCGTACGCGGGATTCGCTACTGAGTGATTTGGCGCTATCCGCACGCTTCATCGTCATCACTGCCAAGGGACGCCTGACCGGACACTTTTTCTCCGTTGCCCATGCCTTTCGCGCATTGTTGCAGGGATTGATCAAACTGGTGGACATGGTTGTTGGTAAGTGGAAATTTGGCATTTTGATAGCCGGAAGTTGCAAAAAAAGTTTTAAACAATTTCGTATTATTTTCCGCACCCTCTTAAACATGCTCAGGCGTTCCCTCGTTGCTAGCACATAATTTAGATAACAAAATCAAAGAGGAGCGTTGTCGGTTTTTGGTAGCTGAACTAGTTTGTAGAGTAAGTATTGTATTTAAAAAAAACATAGTGTATGGTACAGATATATAACCGTAACGTGTTCTTGTATCCTTCGTTCGATCAGAGCGAGTATGAAGACTGCCTAGATTCATTGTGCAGCTATGTGCGCCATCAACTCCGACGGGCCACTATGGAAAAGTTCGATGTCAACTGCAACCAGGCTCAACCGATCCCTTACCTTTACGTTACACCAAAAGGACAAGACATCGATCTGCGTCTGTTCTCTAAGGACACGATGCGTCGCGCCCTACCGATACTGGTTGGCATCCTGGAGAAGGAAACACGCGGTTGGTTTCTGCACTTTCGCGAGCGACTCATCGCGGAGTTGCGTGAACGAAAGATGTCCGACGCCGAAATAGAGGAGGAGGTTAACGATGCTGTTATGAAGGAGTATCTGCAACGCGTCTACACGTCTATCCTGTCGAATGTCGAGCTGGCTGAACTAGGCGAAAACATTCCTCAGCTGCTTGTCCAGCAGGCTCAATCGGTGGTCATAATGCACAAGTAAGTTTTGGGTGAACCATGCAAACTGGCCAAAATGTTAACGTGTTTTTTTTGTTTGTGTCCCACGAGCAGAGCGGTAGATAAAATTCAAAAGGAGTTGAAAAAATCGCGCGAAGAATTGGAGACAACACTGCAGGAGCAGCATCCCGTACTTTCGCGCGTCTATCCGTGGCTGCGCGCGAAACTAAACGCGGGTGAGCAGGCAAAATTGTCGAAAATTACCTGGGGAGCCCATGAAGAAGCATTACGAGCGGCGCAAAGGCTAAATCTCCACCAAACGGTGTACTTTCTCAACCGTGATCTAGCGTTTATGAAGGAGGTAAGTGGAGATGAGACTGCAATTGGTTTGGAGGAACCCGATGGTCGATAGTGTATGTCAGTACAAAAATGCCTTTTTTCCATTTTATGGTTCTAGCGAGAACCAGTGCTGCTGAAAGAACTAAAAAATGCCAAAGCTCCGACACGTAACTTCCAGTGGGCCTGCCGCATCTGGTCACCCAAATCGTGGATCATTCGTCGCAGTTTCCAGGGTCACTCGGAGGTGATACCGACCGTAATCTGCCAGCAAGCCACGTCCATCGTCACACCGCGTTCCGATCCAAGCCAGCCGGTGTTTCTGGTCGAAAAGGAGCTAATACGATCCACGAGCACCCGGTGGCCAATGTGGCGGTTGTTGAATTTATTCCAGCGCACTTGGACCTGGACGTGGAACATAATGTTTTTGCTCGGTGTCATCGTACCATGGTGCAGTCCACTTGGGCTGCGTGCCCTGTGCTGCAAGAAACCGTTCATGGCCGATCTGGAACTGTCGCAGGTGAACGGTACGCTTTTTCCGCGCAAAACTAGCATCACGCAGACGATGATGTCGCGTTTGATGGAACTGTGGCGCCATATTTCGAAGGCACGGACGCACTTCGAAACCGAACCGGACACGGGTTTCATCGGGAAGGGCATGACGCGCCATTTGAATCGTCTGTATAACTACTTCATAAAAGGTTTTCTCGGGACGCTCGTAATATTGGTACTGTTTCCGCTGCTGTGTTGTGCGGTTAGTGCTTCAAGTCTGGTGCTGGCCATTACAGCACCGCTCTGGATGCCATTCATCACGGTCACGCTGCATCTGTACATGATGCTCATCTACGATCTGGACTGTCCGGACGAAAGTCGTCGGAATCGGTACTGCATCTTTCTCGAGGCCGTTGGCTGGAACATTGGCGTTCAGGGTTTGCTGCAACCGCTGGCGGCCGTTGTCGTTGCTTCCGTAATCTGTCCAATAGTGGCGGTGCTGGTGTTCTTCGTCGGCATCGTGCGGTACTGGGTGAGACTATTTTGGGATGCGGCTACGTTTCATCTGTTTATTAAAAAGTGTGGCCGTGTGCCGGCGAGTGATAGTTTTGCCGTACGCAGAATCGCAGGACCCGGTTTGGCGCTCGATTACTATTTTTCGATCAAACCGGAACAAGCGCTGGCTGCATTCGAGGCAAAGATGGAACTCGACGAGTTACAGGTAGAATGTGCAAACGAATCTAGTTGTTTGTTTGGTTTCTTATTTACATTTGTCTTTTGCTCTCGTGCTGTATCATACAGGCCTACCAACACTCAATGGAAACGATCATTTGTCAGCCGCAGAAGGACTTCAGTCAGTTTGTGGAGGCTTGTTTCGGGCCTTTTTCCGCACAGCTATCGAAAAGTGTCGGCCCGTATCGTCAGTTGGAGCGCGAGGGCCAGGATCTGATGGCATCGCTCCACGAAAAGTTGGAAAAGAGACGCCGCGATTTGCAGACGGGACTAACGACGGCGGTGAAATCACGCATCAAGCTCAACACGATGGAGCTAAAGATTGTGATCCAGCAGTCGGCTTACATGCTGGAAAAGTTTTACCCATCGCACGTCATTGCGCGCCTCTCGATTAGCGAAGAAGATTTCTGGGACGCGAAAGGCCTGTCGGTCGGTGACTGGGCCGGACTTGCCGGTATGCTGTACGCGGACATTTTCAGCCTCGACTTCTTAACGCCCCTTTCTGACACGGACACGCAGTTTAAGTTGGAACCGCACGCACAGCTTGACCTGAATCGTTACAACGAGATGGTACAGAACACGAGCGACATCATGGGCATCAATGGGCCGGATCTGCTCGGGAACGTGTATGCGCCGCGAGGAAACATTCAGGTGCATTCGCCGTACCTGGAGGTTTCGGCGTTTAATCCCCGCTCGCGAGTGATGATTAACTCACGTCGAGCGGAAAAGCGCATGTAAGTATGAACGAATGTATGCTCATTGAAGGTGATTGAAAAAAATCTGATGTCAAATCGATTGAGCTTTCAAAATATGACGTTACACGTTTTGTTCTTTAAGCACATTTAATTGACCTATATGACCACAGTTACGTTCGGTTGCCAAACATAAAAAGATATTTTCTAATTCCCCTAATTTCCCAATTTATCCCTAGAATATCGTATACTAAACTATATAAGTTCACCCATTTTTCCCCCTTTTTTGTATTCATTCAACTTTTTTTAAGCAATGGCATACGCATTGATTATTCCATGTTTTTCAACTTATCTGCCATTGATACTTCATGTACTTTTTTCATCTTGGATAACTATCATATTTGTAAGACTTCAATTTTCAACTCCTTTAGTGAAATTATTAGAATCATCAGCAATTTTCCCATTTTTCGTCTTTGGATAAAAAAGCGTGTTTTTTAAAGGAATATTTTTGAAATATTTTTAACCAATGATGATGGCTATGTTATATTGATGAAATGATATTTTTTAAGTTTAGTAAATTTCCAACCATAATTAATTGTTGACCTTATTTTGTCTGTTTGAATCTTCTCATACGCAGTGACACGTCGTCTTCCGGGCTGACTACGCCACGCGTTCGGGCACGCCGTTCTCCGATGCCCTCGCCCAAGCAGAAAACACAAAGCTGGAAACCGTGGAAACGGAAACAGCACCCGAAGCATGCGGCCGACAAGATGTTGATTCCGCTGCCAATTCCGCACCCGGTGCATATTGCCATATCAATCTACAATCGCGATTCGGACCAACCTATCCCGATCGAGTCGGAACTTTGCTGGGAGATACTGCGCTCGATTGAGGAGTGTCAGGGTGATCAGGAAGCGATCGTGCGTTTTCGGGAGCTTGGTGATCGGATCGATGGTGTCGGTCATCATCATCATCATCACCGGTCGGTGGGTATCAGCGTGGACGGTCTGGCCGCCATCGATAGTAGCATCGATTCGCTCGACTCACACGACTCGTCCAACTCCGGGACCAAGGACAGTATGGATATGATGGCGGGTGCGACGGAAACGCTACCATGCACTAATCGCGAAGTAACGATCATGATGCCACTCGGGGCAGATGATGAGGACGACAACGATCGCGTGGACAGTGGTAATGGGCGTACTGGGCGTGCCGGGGACGGTGCCAACGATCTTGTCGTCCCACACGGTACCACCAATACCACCGTGCTCATGATGCCGTCGACCAATGGTTCCGGTGCCGTGACGACGACGACGGTTGCTACTGTCGGTGCGGGAAATGCCGGCGGTGGTGCTACGACACCGTCATCGGCAACCGCTACAGCCGGTCCGACACATTTCCACTGGACGCTGCGTAACTGGGGAGGTAACGGGCAATCGGGTGGAGGGCAGGGCAATCGGCGACGAAATACGAGCTACACGTACAGTAGCACTACCACCACTAGCGGCGGTGGTGGTGGTGCGGGTGGACAGCTAAACAGTGGCAGTGCCACCAACTCTGCCAACGATAGTCAACTGGACCAGATTAGGGTCGATCTGGCTAGTCCGGAGGATATTTCTCTCGATACGGACAGCTCACGGGCAATGTTTACCGCCGCCTACGGTACATCTGTGTAAAGCCAATTCTTATTCGTTCGAGTATTCAATAGGCAGCAGCGTTAGTGGCAGCGGAATCCGACGAAAAGAAGGAACCAAATAATGGAACAATAACCATTAAGGTACACATATTAGGGGATAATTTGTCCACGGCGTTTCTTGTGGCATTGCCCACAGACTTTGCCCACGTAATAGTACCCCAATTTCGCAGGAAATTTAGGGGTACAGCATCTTTTTTTATTGATTTTATTGAATTTCGTTTTATACGCTACCACAGGTACGCTCTCTAATCACGCATACTAACGCCTTCGCTGGAGTTGAGGTATACTGTACCGTACACAGACGCACCAAGTGTCGTGAGGCGTGATATATGCTAGTTTAATCACATTTAATTAAACACCTACCGATTCAAGTGTGTCTAGTCACATACCATTTTACGTTGTTCTCTTGCTTTTACGACGACAGCTTTTCGTCATTTATTTTATCACACTTATTCGTTATGCATCACTGAACTTTGTGGGTGTGCGTTGCTGTATATAATGTTTCATACTTACAATAATTCTTCTAATGCAACACACACCGATGGAACTGTTGCATTTTCTCTCTAAGCAAAGTGCTTCGCACAACATGAAAGATAATTACCAGAGTTATCACTGTGTGAGTGAAAAGAGGTATGATAAATAGACTCGAATCAGTTACAAACTCTGCTGGATGAATTGGTTATCTGCTAAATTGATCCAAGACCATGAGTATAATATACTAAAAGTGAGCAATTTATTTAGCGAGATCATCTCCCAACGTGCACGTGAAGTGAAGAAATATGTTGGTAATGAGCCATACCATTCAAAACAATCGCATCTTCACGATCGTGTGGATTGTTTGGAACGAAAAATTGTTACTTTTATGTTAAACACCTATGGATACACTAAATCTGATCTGTTGGCGAATGCTCCCAGTAATGTTGTTCCCGGTTTCATCACCAGGATATGAAATATTAGCATGCAAGTGTAACGAATATGCATCTCACATACTAGCGACATCATTGACGGCTAATGATATCGCTAATGTCACTTATTACACACAAACACATGCAAACACGCTAGCTACAGGTAGACTGTGTCCGAGCGAAAGCGTACACCCGAACCGTACAAAAATGTCCTTTTCCCTGTCTTGAATCTTTTTGGTACACCGAGGATGCACAGTGGGAGAAGAGTTAAAACGGCTTCGATGGAATGAACATTGTGGCACTTCGTTTCACTCTCTTTTCTCGCTCTCGCTCACGTCTTTCTAGTGTATAAGGATACATATATACCAAATTAAAATACTTACTACACAGTAGCAAGTCTTCTGACACTGGTACCGGACCGTGTACTGCTCTAGTGTGACACTGGATTAAATTCATGGTAGAATCTAATAAAAAAAACACATTTAACTCAAGCTAGGAACAAACAAAAAAACGGAACAACAGTGATAACTCACTGATCTTTACATTCACGTTCATGCTAAGAGCAAAAGGAAAAAACATCATTCTAAGAGGATAAGAATGACAACAGTACTATTTATCGTGATCCTCACTGCACGGATAGGGACCCGCATGCGAAACGGAGATATTGCATTTAAAATTTAACAAACGTCGACAGACGATACCGATATTCACCAATACGCTCTCTCCATCTCTGTCTTTTCGACCGGTTCCATTTTTAGTCTGTCGAAATAATTTTCTATATACCCCCTCGTCAAGTCACATTTTTTAGGTACTACAGGGAAACCAAATGCACAATAGATTTTAAAAAATATAGCGAGAATATTTGTTGCCAAAACAGGGCCCACAACAGCTTACACAGTTAATTGATTATTCCATTCACATTCTCACACAAACGCGTACAAATATTTTTGCTAAATGTTTGTTTTTTAATATTACGGAAACATTAACTATAATTCAACCTCGGTTAATATCTCACATTATTTGTCTCTCTAATAATATAAAAAAAGCTTCACTTTTAACATTCTACTTTTATTAGATCCATAATTTCTATTCCAGCTGTTGTGATATTCAGTTCTCACGTTCTTTTCCTCATTCCGGCAAACTAAACATAATCAGAACGTTTCCCTTGCCCACTTGCTAATCTGCCTCTTCGCTGGCACAGTGGATGGTTTCCTTTCCTCCCATACACACGACTATTATGTGCACAATGTACACTTACGTGAAACATAGAATTAAACGTTGGCTATAAACTGTCGCAACAGTGAAGTGACCTAACGCAATTACCACACTAAGCAAACCAAAGAAACGCGTGGCAAGGGGAACCGGTAAAAACATCTTCTGTTTTGAAAGTAATTAATGTTTAAAAAATTAGTTTCCGTAAAGCATATACAAAACAACGTAATCGCAAACCCATAAACCATTGATCGAGTTCGATGTTATGTCGGCAGTATAGATCTTTTATTGCGCTCTCTTTTTCTCTATCTATCATCAGCTCTCTTTCTGTCGTTCTGTCACACTTTACGCATCTACTACAATGTTATTAACAAAGTTACGCAACTTTATTATTTACCTTATATAATTTGATCGTTTTTGTTGTTTTGTTTTGTTTTTTTTTTATTTTTACTATTATCCAAATCCAGTTTGTTGTTGTGTAATTTTAAAATGTATATTCCAATTGCTCTCTACGCTTTCTCAAATTACCCACTCGTCAGTCAATAACTGTGCGTGGTCGCACATTCACTGTACATAATTAACACAACCCGCTCGTTCTCGTGTTCTTTTCGTGAACGATTGATTGAACGGTGACCGAATAAGTTTGCGAGTAGCCAGGTATTGAAAACGCATTCTTACGACAAAACAATAAAAAAACGCTTTGGTTTGCGAAATTCGTGTTTGCAAATAGACCAGCGTTCCCAATAGCGTAATTCTCATCAGAAATTGTGTTGTACTTGGACGCGGCAGCGATAGGTGAAAGATGAGTAAACGACGCGTAGCGAATCGAATAATGCAATAATCCAAGTCGCGTGCAAGACGTGCTAGTGCGGCATCAGTTCGTTTGTGCTATTGCAATCAGAAATCTGTTCCGACTTATTAACAAAACAAGAGAGCGAAACTAAAAATTAGAGAAGCAGACATATAGATTAAATGAATGAAGTGAACATGAGAACTATAAATATAATGAAACTAATTAAACATACTTACGTTTCTTTAGCGGAAAACATGGATTCACTTACATGGGAACGAAAGAAACAAATCACTGAATAGTACGAAAGAAAAGCGACTACCATCTTGTAAGGATTGGATGAATTGTTGACACCATTTTCGGATCGATAGGTTTTGCATTTGTGCTTTAAAAAATATTTGTTAACTTATAAAACAGACACATCTCTTATCGAAAGCTTACTTTCGATAACCAAATACATTTTGTTATACAAATTACAAATAGTGTTTAGAACATAGGTGCTTCAATAGGGAAAGCAGAGACTGCAAAGCTCTTCACTGCTCATATTTCATTTTTGTTACATTCTTAAATTCAAAACGCTTTCTGTATCATAATGTGGCAAGCTAACAGGCGAATTTGTCGGTGTAGATAATTAAATTTTCGGCATTTATTGCAACGTAAAATAATGTACCGATATTTGTTTCAAAATCTTTGCCTGGCGGCTTAGTTTGCTTCATTTATTTTTTTACTTACAACGTACCATGTTTCTTCTGTTGATGTCTTTTCAGCGTTCTTTTAAGAACGAAGGAACTATTGCAAATAGTGCAGAGATAACGATCCTCCCGGTGGCATGATGCCACATGCTCGTTCAAATGCGATCGTTGCAAGTATCTCTTGCCACACTCAGTACATCCAAACGCCCGGTCCTGACGATGTCGAGACCGCTGGTGCTTGTTCAGATGATCCTTGGTGGCGAACGATTCGTCACACTCCGTACACCGATGATCCTTTCGCTCGCTGTGTACATTGCGGATGTGTGCGTTCAGGTTCGAGTTGGCGGTAAACTTTTTTCCACAATACAAACAGGTGAACGCCTTGATACCCGTGTGTCGCTTAAGGTGATATTTAAGCCCGGACGTAGAACTAAACCTACGATCGCACAACATGCAGTAGATGATTTCTTCATTCGAAGCCGTGTTTGGTGCATTTTTGGAGGAGCTTGTAGCTTTCCCTTCGGTGCCCTGCTGCCCGTGCTGTTCGTAGAACTCACAGCAATGCTTCTCAAGGTTGTGCTTCCGCTGGAAGGAACGTTCACACCGATTGCACATGTATCGATAGCCCTGCTCCGACTCGTGCACCGAATAGTCCAGTGGAGCAGAACTTTGTACCAACGAAAGTGCTTCCTCCATCTCGGGAATGTTGCTCTCACGAAAACGTACATTCTCCTTCAAATGCTCAAGACGGTGTGTTCGGTACAGCGCGATGCGGGTAAAGCTAGCGCCACAATCATTACAGACTAGACTGGCCACATCGTGTTCCTCCGCAAGGTGTCTGGAGAGATGGTGCTGCTTTTGAAAGCCTTGCTGGCACTGAGGACACCGATATCGGCATGGTTCTAGCTCACCGTTACCTTCCATTTCACGGAGATAGATGTCGTAATCATCGATAAGATATTCCTCACCATTTTCGATGTATTTGTTCCAGATTTCATCGTTTTCGAATGCTTCGTCGAGAAAGTCTTCCAGCACCATCCGCTGATCGATCCGCAGCTCTGTCGGTTGACATGAGTCCTGTTTTTCCGTCCGAACGAGGTGAAAATTATGTAAAAATTGCTCCTGCCCGCGGTCTGGTTCGGTCGCTTCCGGCAGCTCCAGATCTTTTGCAAACAGCACATCATTTAGCAGTGTTTCATAAGGCTCTTTCTCGTGCGGTTCATCGCCATTGTGCTGATCGTTCAAATGATCCATCAGCGTTTCGTGGTTTTCGAACGATAGACTCCTGCTCCCACAGTACCCACAATGGTACGGATTAGTTTTTTGTCCATGACTCGAACGAATATGACGATTGAGACACTTTTTTATCCGTTCCTTTTTGTCACAAAACCTACAAACGAACAACCGATCCGGGTGTGCCGTTCGTACGTGCTCAAGCAGCTTTGGCTCACCGAGCCAGCCACTATTGCAGAAGCTACACACATGCTCCTTATGGTAGCGCATGTGATTTTGGTAGTTGGTTTTGGTGAGAAACTGTCGTTCGCACATCTGGCAGGAGTACGTTTCAGGCGCATCGTGATAAATTGTGTTGTGCTGTAGCATACCGCGGTTAGTTTTAAATGATTTTCCACATGGCTGACAGTGGTAGTGCAGGTACCGTGGTTGCCGTGAGTGTTGTATTTTGTGATGCTGTTCCTGGTCCAGTTTCGAGGTAAACGATAGGTCGCATACAGTGCACTGGACGGAAACTTCCGGTGAAGGTGTTTGATTGCTGCACGTGTTGCATACTTCGAGCTGTGTGGCTAAAAGCAGGTTGTAGAAGTTATAGCACTTCTCCAGCTGATCCACGCACGATAGACAGATACAATCATTACGGTCAACATGTACGTACTGGAAGAAAAAAAAACAATTCATTAGCTAACATGTCACTGATAAATCGAACGTGTTTACCTCGGGAAGTGCAAACATTTCTATCATAGCTTGTACAAGCACATCTTTTCCCGCCACTGTAACGCACGTATCGAATCCTTTCGGATTTTCTGTCCATTTGTTGCAACATTTGCAATAGCTTGTTCGTGCTAGCTGCTCCATGTTATTCTGTTGACCGCACACTTTTTGCATCACTAATGCAATAAAATTGCCACAATCGGTATATTATACAATTATGCACTGTATTATTAATAAAAATATTAAACATAAAGACAGCGTTTACAATATGTTTTTCGTTCGGAAATATCTGTCTCACGGGAAGGTAAATAAAAACAAAAACCCTCCCTCTAGAACTGTTTTGACAGCCGGGTTTATTTTGTACTCGTTCACACAACTACACGCATGCACACACATGTGCTAATTCCATCATCAATTGACAGCTGTCGTTTGTGTCGTACATCGGGGAAGAAGATGTTGTGATTTTTTTTGTAAATTAATATTTTCCTTGCGATATTTTCCTGGTCGA
The DNA here is from genome assembly GCA_000956215.1 of Anopheles farauti No. 4. Classification (NCBI taxonomy): domain Eukaryota; kingdom Metazoa; phylum Arthropoda; class Insecta; order Diptera; family Culicidae; genus Anopheles; species Anopheles farauti No. 4. The sequence continues at coordinate 29,205 of JXWZ01007322.1, read as the reverse complement.
AGTGAAATTTGTAGTATTTTTTTACTCCTCTCGTCTGTTAAAACTCTACGGTACGCCTTTTTCACGTGTGTGTGTTTTAGGATATGTAACAGCACATCTTATACGCCCATCATTGCTTACGTTTCAGCGCAAACAGAGAAGCTCTAGTCGGGAGGATACCATTGAACACCACAATATTTATAAGCAAAATTTGCAGTATCGGAACCCATCCAAGGCTCTCGCGGTGGTAAAATGTTTCTCGTTGCCCTTACCGGCGGTATCGCCTCGGGGAAAAGCACCGTGACGAAGATTTTCCGTGACAACGGTGTTCCGGTTATCGATGCCGATGCCATCGCACGCCTAGGTAAGGTAACAGTTAGTGCGGAGTTTGTACGGTAACAACTGCAATGCCATTGACACCACGAACGTTGTTGTGGATGGGCGTTTCGTTTAGCATATCAGTTGCATAAGCAAATACTACAGCTGCCCGTGGCCGGTGAAACTAATGAGTGCCGTTTCCCTTGCCTATTACAGTTGTCGAACCGGGCCGACCTGCATGGCATAAAATTAAGGCCACATTCGGGGATGAGGTATTCCATGCCGAGACGGGCGAGCTTAACCGGGAGGCGCTCGGTCGCATCATATTTGATGACGTAGAGAAACGAAGACTGGTGAACGAGTTCACGCACCCCGAAATTCACCGGATCATCTACAGGGAGGTGATCAAGAGTTTCTTTCTAGGCCATAATTTCGTCGTGCTCGATTTGCCGCTGCTGTTTGAAATTCGAGTGATGCTGAACTACATACACAAAATCATCACCGTCACATGGTGAATAAAAACCTCTCATCAGTTAATCGTACAATCGGTTGTTAACATTTGCTTGTTCGTTCGTTCTAGCGAGGAAGACATCCAAGTCACTCGACTGATGGACCGCAGTCAGTACACGGAGGCCGAGGCGAAGAAGCGTATCAAAGCGCAAATGCCACTAGAGCTAAAGTGTGAACAATCACATTTCGTAATCGAAAATTCAGGTATGCAACTGCACGGCTACTGTTTTGTCGCCGAAATAATCGTTTATTTATCGCACGAATCCCGCAGGAACGCTTCGAGACACGGAAGAGCAAACGTTAAAAATTCTTGCCATTCTGCAGGACAGCAACCAGCACTGGAAAATACGCGGCGTCATCTTTGCCACCGCGGCCTTGCTCGTTTCCAGCATCGCCTGGCTGCTGAACTACAAGTACAAGTGGTTTAGTACGAACTGATGCCTTCTGCCTACCGCGTTGTGATCCATCTTCGATTAATCGATTTCGTTTACTGGTTCGTTGTGTTTTATCGGGTTTTATTAAGTTTATCTTATTGTTTTTTTTAATCCCTTCCTTATCAATATTCGATCGGGTTTGTTATTGTTTCGTCCCTATTCCTGTTAGTGTTTCGTTAACCTCAAATCACATTCTACGTCACAAACGCATACGCGGTTCACGGTGCGTGTACATAGTAAGCGCCCTCGCCTCATCCACGAGATGTACAGAATAATCAGTATCGTAGTACGCGCGGTCTTCCTTATGAAGATAAAAAGACAAATGGCATTTGTTAATCGAATAGTTGAAGTTGAAATCTATTGTGTTCGTGTGCACGGGTGTACGTGTAGTGTAAGTGTGTAGCAATGCAAGCTGAAGCTACTAGCACGCTTTTCCTTTACCGCCCGTTGGGCGATGACAAGAAATATATAGAAAAATAAACTACGGCAGGTTTAAATTCTCTCGTTTTTCTCATGCGTTGGTCATGTCGGTTAAAATATGTGTGACCGAAAGAAATCTTGAATGATAATATAATGTAAATCCGCAGCAGCATCATGCACATCGAAGAATGCTATGGAAAATTTAAGCGAGCGTCAATTTCTTTGACATTTTAACCACTCGGAAACGATAATTGCTGGAAACATTATTAGTAAAATTGTATGCAACTTAAAAGTTATACTTCTTCTTCTCTTTGGCGTAACGTTACCGAAGTTATGCCTGCCGTTTTACCGGCTTACTGGACTGATAGTACCACCATAGCTAGTTAGTCACTGCTCCTCCTCGCATAGTGATGGGGGGACCCGCATCGCTACTGCTCAACCACCACAAATTACTTTTATTTTTTATGAGAGTTTTCGATTTAGTATTTCTGTTTCAACCGTAAAATCACTTTAAGTGCCGAAAAAATACGATCGAAATGAAAGTTGGATCGAGTTCTGTCGGTTTTGAAGACCAGTTGCTATCATAAAACCACTCTCCGCGGAGTGGCGTAATTGTAATAACGCACATGAAATGGATCGGGCAAATTTATACTGCTAGCTAATTACTAAACATACATAAATGTTGAGATTCTGTAACAAGTTATTAGAGCTACAGATAAAGTGTTTACATAATTTTTACTGTTAACCCCAATAACAAAACAAGTTCAATTGGATTGTGCGAGAAATTACATTAAATTATTGTATCAGAAGAAAAAAAAACTCAAACTCCTCGAACCCAGTGTGCTTTCACTCTACTCCTTTCTCTTTCTCTCTCACTTACGCACACATACACTTGTTTTGGGATATGCGTAGAACAATTGGTAAGAGGAGAAAGGTGATCGCGAAACGTCCTCCACAGTATGAAGAAGACGGTAGTGAAATTTCCAGAAAAAACTTCACTTCCTCTCTTCGTTCCCGTCCTTCCTCAACCGCTGCACCGCTTGCAGCAAGATCTGCGCACACAGCAAATGAAATAGCGCACGGTATCTTCTTCCACGCTTCTCGTCAATTAGCGATCTCGACCCTCTCGGAACCACCTCCCAAACCCTTCCGGCACGTACTTTAATAATAATAACATCTGTTTAGTGTTTATTTACACATACGGTCGTACCCTCCGCCGGTTTGTCTGTGTTTGTGTGGTCATATCCGCTGTGGTTTCGGTGTGCGAGATCGTGCGCTCGCGGGTACGATCGTGAGAGAACAGTTAGATGGTCGGAAGCAAGTTATAAATACGGGTGCACCGGCGCGATCGTTTGTTTGTTTCGTAGAAACCGTCTTAACGTGCAAATCGAGCACGAGCAGTGAAGGGAAGAACCTTTGCCGGCCCGGTGAAAGAAAGTGTCTGTCAGAAACTATCTGTGCTGTGAAGTGCCTAGTGATTTGGTTCTGTGATCGGTGTGATAGTAGTTCTCGGACAGTAGTGCATAGTGTTCGAAAGAATATGGAGCGTGCCCGCACGAGTTGGGTTCCGTTCGCCCTGCTTCTGGTGGCACTAGCTGCTGGTTCGGTGACCTGTTTCGAGTAATGATCTTTTTCCTTCCTTGTTCACCATTTACCCTCACAATGTACCGTTACTCCTTGCGACCGATTCTAAATGATCCTTACGGCATGGTCCATTGTACAAATCCCCATTTTTAGACTAAAATGCATATATCGCACCGAGCGTTTCCACACGTTCGTGTCAGCGTTTGTCGGTGATCCGTAATTATCGATCCAGTGATCCAGTGTCACGACGAAGTGGCCCGTAGCTAATTTTAAATTTAATTATTGCTAATTCCAGTCCGTTTACTTATGGTACATGTGCCGCTTGGTTGTGGTGGTATTGCTAGCCAGTCAGCAGTAGTTGTAGTCCGAGCCACTTTCTGCGACGAGAAGATCGCAACATTCTAGAAGTTTCCGATTCCCTGACCGAAACCCCACACAACCCTGCGCAAAGGGACGTTATTGTAGCTCTCTTTTGTCTCAATTGATGCGATAATTCAAAGGTAATCAACAGGAAGAAGATCCACTGAGCAGCAAACCAGTTGAAATGTTAAAGGGTTCATTATTCAATCATGATCCCAAACGTGCCAGTCTCCGCGGTAGGCCATGATGACGCACCATTTTAGAACAGTGGACTACTGAATATGATAAGCTTGTACCATATACCAGTTTCAAGAGATGGTTGCAATGAAGAAAATGGAAAAGAAAAGGCTGATTCGCATAATGTTGGATTCTGGGGAAACCCTGTGTTTTTATGTTTTAAACCAGTTTAGCCCGCAACTCCGAGCTCTCCGTTTTTATGACTTTCGCTTGACGCTTTCCATGAAGGGCCATCGGCGGCTGCTGCCACCATTTTACAGTTGGTTTCTCGGTACCTTATTGCGAACCAGAACAGATCATCTTGTCGGTTTAGCAGTTTGCTTTTTACTTTCTTGAATTAAAATTGTAAAAGTAAATTCAGCTCAAATTAGATGTAAATCGTCAACTACATTGATACGGTTACCCAAACCGTTGCTATAGCTACAGATGAAGGTTGTTGAATTGAATTTTTCTCTTGATAGAGCAAAGTCATGTATAGTAGATATAAAATGTAAATAGGGATATGGGATTCACAGGATTAAAGGCTGATGAGTGTATTTTTAAGAGTGTTTTTTTCACCAAATTAGCACCTAATCATCGAATTTCCCTAACTCCCACAATTTAAGTCCCTTTCACACTTTTATTGTAACACTTTCCACTACCTCCTCCCCTTCCCCATAATGTGACTAATCCCCCACGGAAAAGAAATCTCGCCTACAGCAGAGGCGGGATCACTGTTAATTGTTTTAATGTTTGAACCTTTGGTTTTGGTTTTTGTTTTCGTTTCATTTAACACCACAACATGTGATAAACAACTCACCAACATCATCAACTCTTACCACCGTCTTACGAACGTTGCCCTTTTGCTCTAACTCTCTCTCGGGGGGCATGGGTTTGACCTGGGCACTACAAACTCTCCAAAATCATCGTCCGTGGGCGGTGGTTGGGTTGCTGCGGCAAACAATGTTGACTGTGGTACTACTCGACCTCTCCAAAACGCACCAAACGCACATACACACACCCGGCCCCGTCCTTTGCCGGCCAACTAATTCAGCCAAAGTGACTTTGGCGATGAAGTGCTCCGGCTCGCTGGCGGACTTGGCGAGGATCTGGCCGATTGGCCGGCGGAAGTGCATGAACCAGTTGCAACGGCCGATGCCAATCCCTTCCTCTGGGTTCTTCACTCACTCAATCCGCATCATTACAGGGTACCGGAAGCGGTCGGTGGTCCATACGCGGGACCGGAGCGGGAAACTGCTACCATCGCCGGACAGGATCGTGAATCGTTGGGTAAGTGTAATGCTGCGGTGGTGCTTCTTCCGATCAGGCATGTCTCGTTGCGCATCGTTGCTTTTCGTGGTTGGAGCATTTGGTGCGAACATTGAACTTGGCGCATTCGGACCATCGTTAGGCCGCAACTAGCCAATTGGTTTACAGTTTCTTGCTCTTCGTAACTACTCCCGTTGTGTGTGTATCTTGGATGAAATGAATGCGTTGCAGAATTACTAGAGGTCTGACAAGATATGATTTACGAAGGTTAATAGTGGAGCTCATAAATATCTCATTTGAGTTCACTCCACACGAGCATACGATCTCCGTGAGAATTGCGGTTCTTTGAGGTTCATAAATTGTGCAGTGATGTGTTGTGACGTGCACTCGACGTTTGACCCACAATTGATGAACGTCGATGCAAACATGCATACGAAAACACCCTGATCTTCAGTTCAGTACATTGTCCGTGGTTTGATTGTTCACAGAATCCGATGCTGAGACGTTCATCGACGAGTTGGGTCGGAACCCGGACGACTCGCGACCCACGACGGTGCATCGGCCAGGTCTGACACCGCCATATCGGCCACCAGCCGCAGCTCACAATCCGGATGTGGAAACGCTAGATGATGGCAACCACCGACCACCGTTCGACACGAGCTCGCTGTTCCATCATCACTTCAACTCATTCTTTAATTCGCCGCTCGAAACGGGCTTCTTCGGAGCAGCCGGATTGCCCGGGTTTGGATTCTTCGACAGCCAAGCCAACCGTCCATGGTGGAAGGGGTAAGTTCATATCCAGAACCGATTTCGTATGCACCAATATGCGCGGGGCATGATTCGGTGCATTGCTTGTCGCATGGTTAGCAACACCCCAACGTTCGAGATGTGCTCTAATTGTAGTTGCGTCTGCCTGCTTATGCCAATCGGTTCCATGTGCAGCGTAGTCAGGATGTGGCCCGCAGAGCGATGGTACAAAACTGTGCCGACATGCACACTGAACCGCCACCGAGCATTTGCAAACACATGTTTCGATGTGTGTCGTTCATGTCTGCTGCCATCATAGCAGGCGGCGATGCTCGTAATGCATATGCCACCCGTACGTCACACCTACTTTTCCACAGTTTTGTTAGAACTAAACGTGAAGAAGGTAGAGGAAAAAAGGTGTTGAAAGCGAGAAAGCAGCCGTCGACTGTTTGTTCTTGGTTTTGATGTTGCTTGTTTGATAAACCCCAATATTAGCATTTGTATAATGAGAGAAAACTTGTTTCACTTTTCGGCGCTGCTTAGCCTACCTTGTTGTAGCTTTCATTTGCTTGGATTACCAGAAAGCGATCAGGAGAAGTAATGTGCCTTGGGGTAAAGTGTATTCATCAATGTGTTTTGTTCTACTACTGCATAGTATTGAAATGGAAACTATCTAAAACTCATTCAAAAACCAATTCCGGCGCACCCATTCGCACAAACTTCGATGACGAATGTCTAGACTGACCCACATTATTTGACGCAGGTATACCTCTCGCACGGCGCCTGCTGCGGCAATAGAAAGTGATCCTTCCACACTAGACCTTTTCTTCATTTCGGTACTTCGTTCGATCTCCAATGCAAGTTAGTGAGTGGGCGCTGGTGAATCACGCCGACCCGAAGTTCGACCCCGGTCACCTTGTCGCCCGGTACCCGGAACAATGGCCGTAATGATTCGGGTTAGCTCACCCCTCGCCGATTTTGGGGTTCACATTGAGTGGCAGAGAAATTTGCACATTCCTTCCAACGTTCAAGTATTCAAGCCTACGTTTCGATCGAAGTGCGCCTTACGATGCGCATTCGTAGACACTGCCACCCGCTATTGTTGTGTGCTGGCGTGGGGACTTCCGTTCCGACGCGGCAAGCAAGCCCGCAGCGTGGGAAGGACGCGTTAAGTTATCAAAGTAAAGGGTAGCGTTTTTTTTGTTGTTGCTAATTCAACTCACATTTTTTGCCCACCATTTCGGTGGTTTGGTTGCGATTTTCCCGGCCCAGTGCGAGTCGTTGTTCTCTGCGAAATTAGAAAAAAAAACACACATTGTTGCGATGAAGCTGTCGATGCCGAAAAGATATTCAGTACCGTTGCCGCCCGGGTTGTGCACGGTGTGACCATGTTTATGAGACCGCAATTAGCTATTACATATCGCACACATATGCTGAGCTACACTGCTTTCACAAAAGCAGGCAATTGCGTGTAAAACCCATGATCAGACTTTCCGATAGACACGCTGCGTGGGTGATATAAATTCGTGGATGTTGTAAGCCTACATTTATTGCCATACAAGAGCAATTATTTAATTTTCTGCTAGTAATACCGAGGTGCATGCAATATCCGAGAGTAAGTAAATATTATATAGTTGTGTGGCAGTTTTCTACACCGTCTCCATGGAATGAACTGGCATACTGCGTTTTAGTTGATAATCAATGATTGTAATCGACACCGGACATTTACCCCCCAAAAAAAAAGGCGAAAGTAGTATAGTGAAACTAAACCACCGATATTAAACCGACCTGATCCATTTCCTGGTTCTTTAGATTAGTCGTTCCGTTGTGTCGGTAGCATGAAAAAGATTTAAGATTTATAGCAACCAGACTGTCTAGTAGAAGGCTAGATTTATGATTTTGATATCATCATGATGGATGTTTGTTTTAAAACATTTTGAAAATGTTTAAAACGTCGATCACCTTGGCTGTTGCCAACGTCAGTCAGTCAGTTCCACAACATCATCCGGTGGTTACCGAATTGCAGAGGCTTGTATTTTCAATTGAAGCTAAACCCGCAACAAAGGTTAATAGATATGCCACCGCTACTACGTTTTGCAGTACACTCCACAACAGCTTATTTATCACTGTGTATACCCATCGCACCGACTAACCGGTCGATGCAAATCACGTTGAGCATCTCCAAAGCATCTCCAGCTCGAGCAGCTGCTGGCCGTTCGTTCGCTAGCAAGTTGGGATGGCACTGTGTGTAAGAGATGCCATGAGATAGCTTATGTTTCGGATCGAGGTCGCCGTCGTCGTTGTCGTTTGTGAAGTGTATGTTCTGCCAGTTAGGCCGCTTATCGTTTGCTTGCTTTGCTGCTGACCCGACTAAATAACGATTTCAGTGATGCGCCGGCTAGCTCAATCTGACACGGACCCTCCCGTGGGGAGGGAAAGCCCTCCCTTCCCGACAAAGATGCTCGTAATCGTATTCGCGTCGCAAATGCAAACTGACGATGATTTACGGCGAGAATTGGCTTGAATTTCATTAGTTTTAATGCAATGTCCGTGAATTATTCACACAACAGGAGAAACTACGGTACCGGAGGGACTGCCGAACGATGTGTTTCAACGCGGTTTTTTTTTTATTTATCGCATACAACTGAAGGGATTCAGTGATCTCTTAGCCGGTGGTGTTGCGTTGTGAAGGAACTGCTCGAGCCATTGTTTTTATTCTTTGTGCAAGTTTCTCTGTTTTTAACGGAAAGGATAGCAATAGGCGGTCATAAACACACACACACAACATTGAATGGACAATTTCTGCCTCAGACAGTTCGTCTGAGAATGCAATCAAAGGCGAATTCGAGCTTTGTATTTTGTTTTATCGTAACGAAAGAGACAAAACAGATGGCTACATCATTCTTGAGATCATCCAAAGGAAGGTCATTTCGTACAGTTCTTAGTCGATCAGAATTAGTTCAAAGGAAGAACGCAGCAATAAGAACTGAACCGCAATTGTGGCATTGAATTTCAAACCGCCAAACCATCACCAACGTCAATGCATTATCATTCAGATGGTGGCATTGAAAATGGATCAGATATTTTCCCACGATAAAGGCACGCGGGGCAGGTGAGGAGCTTTTTTCTTTCTTGCCATTTTGTTTCCCGAGGCCTTGTTACGCCATTACGTGGGAGGGGTTGGAGGGAGGGGAGGAGTTGGAAAATCGCGGATAACATGTTGTTTGCTTTCAAATTAGCTTCATCTAGCGCTTGCCACTCTAGTTTTCCGTAGCATTAATGCTGTAAACTGGTGTGAATCATAGAAATTAGTGTATAATCCAGCTGAATTCATTCGGTAACTGCGTCAAGTTTGGTTTCACGATGCACTGTATGCACAGCAGTTGATGATTTGCAATTTGAAAGCATAACACAGGACAAGAACAACAATATGCTACCCATGATGGAGCAGTGTAATGCTTAGCCAGCCGAAAGTGGAAAAAAGTGATGAACTGTCCTTCGTAATCAGCAGAATTTTACCGACGGATCGTGTGTGTATTTACAGTTATGACTCACGTTTCGGTGGCGAATGCTCCTACCGCAATGCACCGCAACCACATTCTACATTTCATCTCTGTGTCTTGAAACAAATATTTGACAGAAGTTGAAAGAAAAGCATTAACTGAATTGTTTATTTTGTGTGAAAAACTGCCGGTTTGCAAAAGTGTTGTAAAAATATTTTCGAAAGCATCGAGCATCGAAAAGTGTTAGTAGCTTGATGCCATCAAAAATAAGTTGTTTCCTGTTGATACAATACAACGGAGCACGCAGAAATATAAAGTTATAATAGAAAATACGTCTTAATAGAGCATGTTCATTATGCATGCATTATTATTTAAACAACTCGAACGTAAGTATTATAGTGGTTTTGTTTTTGAAGATCCAACCAGAGGCAAATCTCTGTATCTTGCTACTTTAAAAAAGGTATTTTACACTGCGAACTTCTTCTTTCTTCACATTTTTTTATTTGCTCAAGAATTATAAATTATTCGTGTAGTTTAATGTGCCATTATCTTGATGATACTAGATTGTTAACTATGAAGGATTCCCTTGCGATGACATTAGATTCCACATGCTGTGCAACCAAGCATTAAATTCACGTAGTGCCAACAAAGAGCAATACTTATGAGATTATTCAATATTTACGAACATGTATTTGATGTTGTCGTGTTACGATCTTTTAAACAAAAATTAGGATCTATTGAGATGAAATACCTAGTAAGTCGATGACAGGGTTTACCGACATGGTGTAGTAAGAAGTTGCGGAGATCTTACTCAGTTGTTTACGGCTTTCCTAGGCTTTGAGCATACGATGGAGCTGTTCCGATGGGATTAATATATTAAGTGACATATTAAGCAGTACATCATTGTGTTATAGATAAAGAATATTCTATTGCGCATGGATTGCGATGTTTCAAATGGTTATATTTTTACACTACTTATCATTGCAGTGACAACGTTTGTACGGAGCGCGAAGAAAAAGAAGAAGACCTCAACTCGAACGACAATGAGGAGGTTTCAGTTAACGGGGGCAGCAATGGTGGGGCTGGGAGCTTTGGTTTCCATGATTTCAGCATGTTCAACCTGAACGTTCAATCGTGTGCCGAGAAGCAGCATAAATACGTCTGTACTTCAATGTAAGCGAATCGTTGTACCACCTGCCAGATCTTTTTAGAGGAATGGCAAAAGTAAAATCAAAGAAGCATACAGCATTCTAACTTCCCCTGTTTGATCGATCCACAGCAAAAACGTAAACGGTCGGAAGCGCACGGAAAAGATTACACGCCAGTGCTGTCACGGTTTCGGTCGACCACGTAATGGACCACCGAACGCGCAATGCCAGAAGATGGATCTATACACGATGGAGGAAACGGTTAAACGGCTCGGTGCGAAGGAGTTCATTTCCACTCTGAAGAAGAGTGGTCTCGATGGTACGCTGGAGAATGATGTGACGTTGTTCGTCGTGCCGGACAGTGCCTACAGTACCTTCGCCGAGCAGATGTGGGAAAATGTTAGTACTGCATTTACCACGAACGTTACTCATCATTGGTTTGGTAATGCAATGATTGTTTTCCTTTCCGTGTTGAATTTTGAATCCTCCCACAGAACCTGGTTGCATTTCATACGATGACACGTGCTAAGCGTGCGATTGATTTCGCCAGCATGACCGCCCGGGACGTGATTCTAGCGCACACGGTCAATGGAACGTACCACATCGAGGACGTTAGCAACGAGCAGCTGCTGAAGACCGACCTGCCGGGAGCGAACATTCGTATCAACATCTATCCGCGCGGACCGAAGGATTCGACGGCAATGGCCCGGGACCACTCATACGCCGAGCATCCGTACCGGTATACTGCCAACTGTGCGCCGCTGGTGAAGTTGAACCGTATGGCCGATCGGGGTATCGTGCACGTCGTGGATCGAGTGCTGGTACCGGCACGCAACAGTCTGATGGACATCGTGGAGGCTCGCGACGATATGACGCTGATGCGCACGTTCCTCGAGATGACCGGACTGGACCGGATGCTGCGCGAACAGGGCGATGACAAGCACTACACCATCTTTGCCCCGAACGACGATGCGTTCCTCAAGCTGGACAAAGACATCCGCCGCAAACTGAAGGCAGGCAATGGCTGCGCCATGAGTAAGTGATACGCACACGGTGATTTCTATTCGTGTATGCAAAATTGCTTTCATTTCCCTTTTGGAGCCTTTCGTGGCTTCCATATGGGGCCCGGGCGTATACGCATTGATTATTTACACCTAAAGGATGACTAATGAGTTTACAGACCGCAAATCCACACGGGTTCTGGGTGTGCGAGAGTGTTCGTTTCTTGTGCCACTCCACATCATTCACAATTACGGTGCGCATTGTGTTTTACCGGGATGGTTGCCGCCTACGTGACCGGAATGGTTGTCATGGCCGTGATGCTCGACCCATTCTGAAAGCCACGGTCCGTATCGTTGGTAAAGTTCAATGAAGAACATTACGCTCTGTGTCAGAATCTGTTACAAATGGCCAATTGTTGTCCAATTGCATAAATCATCCGCGCACATACATCAGATTCGACAGAAGAGTGTACAAGATTGGCACGGGGATGAATCAATCACAAAAAGCAAACTACATGACTTGTGAAGTTAAATTGTGTTGCTAATGGAAACAAATGTGGCGTTCATTCAGGGGCTCGAGCAAAAGCGATTTAAATACAATTGCTGAAATATTGATATCGGTGAATTGAAACACTACAAACGGACACATGTGCAATTTATTGGTTATTTCTTCTGCCCGTTGTAAGTCATTATTAGCAATTCCATAGCACACTGTGCTAAAAGTGCGTAAAGAAATTCGGCAAACGATTCATTCATCAGACTACAATCGTTTGTCAAAGGTTACTGTGGATTCTAACTTTTATGATGAGATGAAAATCGGAATTTCACTATCGGAAAACACGCATTTAGCGACTTTTCCTTTTCTTTCGGTTTCGACTCAGGTTTTGGTACAGCATTCAGGCACGTCCATTGTTATTCGCATATTCGTTAGATAGTCATCCAGGTATTCTTTTTTATGACATGCTTAGTAAGTAATGTTCAACGGGGTCCTCAAGTTCAGTTCAGTTCAACATTAAGCTCGCCTAAATTACTTCTACATGACCGTATTCTACATGACACTGCGTAAACGCAGGGTTTTGTTGGGAATGATTGTTATGAAACGAATCTGGTTGAAACGATCGAAGCTTATCACATACAAGGTACGCTTTAAAGTGCATTTCGTTAAAAAAAAGCATAGTGATGCATGAAGCTACTACGATTGAACCGCGTTCAAGGACGTATTTGTGCGTGCAAAGCACGTTTCTTTAAATTGGGGAGACTGAACGACCGGCTGGAGGTGATTTTTGGAAGTGCTTTTTTCCCACATAGTGCCAATTTATGCCAATTTTATGCGATCACAGTAGATTATTGTTCACCGTTTACGATCTTCCTTTTGATAACCCACTTCTTGCACCCGTTAGACATTCTGAAGAACCACATCCTGGACATTACGTTCTGCTCGCTGGCCGCCGTTAATGGCGTTAAGACGTCCACTTATAACATGCTGAATGAGAAGTTAGAGTTCGAGTACGCGATGGTGGGTAAGACGCGCGCACCATCCGTCGCTGCCGCTACGGAGATGAGCGAAATCGAGGAAAATCACGGCAAGAAGACGCTCCGTATCCGCATCAATGGACTGGCAGCGATCGAGGAAAGCGATGTGATGGCCAGCAATGGTGTCCTGCACGTGATCGACACGGTGCTACCGACGGATAGCGGTATGCCGATATCCAACACACTCGCCAACCACAATCTGACCGTGTTCAAGCAGCTGCTTTCCGATGCTGGCATGGAGGATAAGTTTGATATACTGTCCAACCGAACGTTCTTCATTCCAACCGATCAGGCATTCGAGCAGACGGAAACGGGTCGCTACTGGATCCGCCAGCTGAAGGAATATCCAGAAACTCTGCGCGACAACGCGGCACTGAAGGAGTTCCTCGAGTATCACGTCGCCGAGCCGTTGATTAAGACGTGCGCGCTGGAGGAAACGAACATACCGACGATGGCCGGACAGAGCGTGCGCGTTAATCTGTACACGACGGTAAGAATGAGTGTGCCACGAATAACCGCGGTTACTCAAGCTTTTTTTCTCTCACGTCAATAGAATCCCTTGTTCACGACGGTTATGAACCGTGCGACGGTCAACTGTGCTCGGTTGGTGCATTTCGATGAAGAAACGTGCGGTTCGGTTGTGCACGAGATCGATAAGGTTCTTGATGTACCGAAAATGGTAGGTTTATTTATCAAGCACAACCGCACAAATTCACTATTCTAATGCACGTTATTGCACATACACTACTTTCTCACAGAATCTGATGGAAGCGTTGACCGCCAATCCGGAGTACAGCATGTTCCAGCGGCTGGTCAGTTTGACCAATCTCACTGAGCTCTTGACGTCACCGGAATCCGGCCTGACGCTGCTGGTGCCGAAGAACGACGTCTTCCTCGAGGTGGACGCATGGTACCAGGAGACGCTCCAGAACCAGGACGAGCTGGAACGTGTGATCCGTGTGCACGTGCTGCCAAACGTGATCTGCTGTACCGGTATCGTGCCGTCCGAGTGGCCGTTCGTACGTACGACCGAAACGATCAGTGGTCAGCAGCTGAAGCTGAACCGCAACAGGCGACCGCAGGTGCAGAATGCCGGCATTACGAAGTGTGATGTAGTCGCAAGGAACGGCATCATTCATGAGATTAACGATGTGATTAACGTGCAACCGCAGCGTGGTGCCGATGCGACCGGAACCGGTGCGGGAAATCCGTTCGAAAGCCTTGGCAGTATCGGTCGCCCGCTTACGTTCTGGTTCAAGTGATCATGAACTGCTCTCTGGCAGGCTTCACTGCGCGTCTGTCTGTGAAGTTTACTGTTTTTTTTGGGCCTGGTGTGATATGTGGGTTTTTTTTTAGAAAAAAGGACAATTGATTGCACCTAACATGAGTCGTTTATTATTCAAACGAATTATGTATGTGTGCGGAAGGAGAAAACCTACATCGCAGCAACATATGCTAGTAACAGCCTACTACCACCCTGAAAATTGCAGATAGTTTTACGATATCGCTAACATTATTATATTTATACAACGAGAAATAAACAGCTGATGGTGTTTAAAAGTACGAATGTGTCGTAAAATTTCCGAATGTTGATGGTAGTTTTCGTCAGGAGAGCTGGAATTTTATACGCCTTGGTTCAATAATGTACGATAGACAAAAATGCCATGGAAAGAACATTGTATACAAGGTATTGTGTACGTATTTATTTTTCCTATCTAATGTATAATCTATTATCTAATGAAGGGTACAAAAAACATACAAAAACAAAGTCTATTCAGAATACAACAGATTTCGACTCCGCTCACCATTACGATTCATTATCAGTTCTATTTTTTTGTCACGTCATTATCAGATCCCATGTGCTGCGCGGGGAGCTGACGCAAAGGTCTAGCCCCACCGAAGATCCCTTGCGTATGTCGTTCACAGTTAAACAGCTGCCGGAAGCTATATTGTAGATCGGTGTACCGGACTGGAAAAGAAAATGGATGAAGCAAATTTATTAGCTTTATTAGCTACGACCGCCTACTATTCGCCCATGGCAACCAACCGTTTTCCGGTGTTTCCAAGCTTGATCGCCGCCCATTTCGTGACATTTGTTCAGTTTCGGTCGGCCCTTCGTTGCGCTGGACGGAGCATCCAAGCAGAGCAGCTGGCCCAGCACCAGTTCCGATTTTTCCGTCTCGTACCAGGTTTGATGTTTTACACGCAAACAGGGCTGCAGTGCGAGACCGGAACCCTTCTTCCACAGGCTTTTCTCGCTGTCGAATTCGGTCGACAGGCAGAGCGTGCTGTTCGACAGGCGGATTTGGAAACTGGCGACGTAGTTTCTTTTGCGCGAGTGCCACGGCTCAAATTTCGGTTGGGTCGCATCATCGGCCGCATGCTTGCCGGCGGTAGTTTTGTCACCCGGCACGCGTAGCTGTGGGTATATGTTTTCCAGATACCAGCGGAATGGTTTGCAGCCAAGCCGTTCTCGGAGCTGTCGTCGTTCGCTTACGTCACCGTATGGGACGTGGCGAGCCTGAGGCTGTTGCTCATAGAAGTAGCGTATGTAGTCGTCCATCCAGACGTGCGCCAATCGGAGCGAATTGCGTATCATCGTATCCTGTCCGTCAGGGGAACCGTACGGTCGACGCTTCCGAAACACGTGCCCGATGCGGGAACACGGTAGAAGCTCGATGGAACCCCCACACTGCCAAGCACGGAAGGAGATTTCAAGATTCTCGCCACCCCACACATCCATGCCGGTGTCGTACTCGCCGAGCTCGACAAAGTAGGTACGCTCGATGGCGAACAGGCCGCCGGCCATCGTGGGAGAATAGAAGGGACCGACAAAGTCAGTGTCCCGCTCCAGGGTACCCTTCGGCAGGTTGTCCCATTTAAAGTGGAGACCCCAATTGAAGCCTCCCCGCACCAACGGGCTGGCCGTGTACACGAACGTGTCGGAGTTTATGATGTCGATGACTGGCATTGCGAGGATTGTGCGATTGTGCTTGATCCGTGCCAACAGTGGTTCGATCCAATCCACATTCACCTCGATGTGGCTGTCGAGAAATATGAGCACCGCTCCTGTTGAATTACGCGCACCGTACACTCGTGACCGCATCAGTCCCTCTCGGTAGGCGTTACGTACCAGCCGCACCTTGTCCGTGCCGAGACGAGCGAGTTCCTCTTCCAATCGGCCGCCAACAGTTAGCTCTTCAAAATCACTGCAATCATCTACGAGGATCAGCTCCTTCAACAAGTAGGCGGGTGTTCGCTTCAGCACCGTATGAACGGAACGTACCAGCGTCTCAAGGTGTTCGTTGTAAAAGCACATCACAATGGACGCGACGGGAAGCACCTTATCGTACACCTGCGCCTGGCACAGCTTGTGTCGCGTGTCTGGAATTGATCGGTACGGGCCTAGCTTGTTACTCACAAGCACATTGAACGCGTGCTTCCTATAGCCAATATCCCGAATGAACTGTTCCTCCGAATTTTGCACCATCCCAAACTCATCCGTCCCGTTCGGCAGCATCGGTTGCAGCTGATCAATCAACCGGTGGCTGATGCGTCGATGCTCCTTCTCGCGCATGAATCTTGCGTACTTTTGCTTGAATAAACTTTTGCCCTTCTCATCCCATTTGGACGACTTGATTCGATCGGCTTCGTCCGACGCGCCGAGCAGACCGTTACCATGGTGTCGCATGACAACCCGTTCGTCAATGGCTGCTCCCGATGTGGGAGTTTTCACCGTCCGTAGCCCACCGGCGCTATTCGAAGCGGTGCTGCTGAGATTCCAATACAGGTAGATGCTTATGGCCCAAGTCAGCGAGGCGGCAATTACGCCCCAAACGAATGATTTGCTCGTCATCTTGGAGATTCTGTGCCCATTTGGACATTGGTGGTATGAAAGGTCAAGGAACAAGTTATCAACAGGTGGTGAGGTGCTTGCTTGCTAGCTTGTTTTATCAATGGAATCCAGTGCTAACTTACCTTTTTTTGCTGCTGTTCTTTTCGCTCATGGCCGCATACTGCCGCTGCCGTGCGGCAGTCAACGATCGTTTCACTTAGTAAATTACCATATTATTAATGAGATCCTCCACTTCACACACAAATAGCACACAAAATCCAGCCACCGCGATCACTTTCTCAGAGAGTTTATATGTATATGTGCTAGTGGATGTTTGTTGTCAAATTGGAAAACGATTGCTTTTGTTTACGAAATAACCCACGGACATGGTCAATTGCATTTGAAAACCATATTCACAGCTAAATGGTTATATTTCATAGAAACATATAGAATAAGCATTCCAATTACGGGCGTGCATTTACAGCGTACCAACGGAAAAAAGATTCTGACAAAATAAACACAACCCCAATTCTTTTTTATGTAAACATCTCCTTGTGGAATCACACACAGCCCTGAGAATACGCAGTCGAGCAGTCGTTTGTCATTCGAGCGACTTAATTCAAAACAGACCGTTTTCAAAACAGGCAAACATTATCGAAGACCATTCAATTTGAAAAGATGTAGAGAAAACCATGTGCTAGAGTTTATCCACTTCGACCTGTGTAGAGTAATAGAAACTACATCACTGGGAGGTAATCAAAACTTTCTTACGTTTATCGATGATGCAAGTTCTTGTATCATGAATATTTGCATGGCGCTGTATGAACAGTATGTAATGTATGTAATGCTATTGGAATAAGACGACAGTCTTCATTAAACCACCAAATCTAGCAGACGCATATCCTATTAAAAACATTGAAACATATTTCGTTTCTTTTCGATGGAATGTAAGTATCTTCGTAAAAGTTTTTCGTGTGAGTCAACATTAAAATTGTTTGAGTGTTACTAATAGGTGTAGCGGTAATCAAATTCACTACAGCTGGTGCTACGGTCACTACACAACTAACTCTCCCCACTCTCGTGCCGCATCAGCCCACAGCTCTATATTCTTCGCTCTCGCTATGATCCATACGAGGCCCCGTTCTGACATAGGGCATAATACCATCACATCATGGCTACTTTGCTCCATACACGGACGTGTTTATCTCCCTCAGGTTGCGCTCCACTTAATCCCGCCAACGAGCTCGCTGCGCTCCTCTACTCCTCGTACCAAACGGGTCCCTGACGAGCCTCTTCCTGGGGGAACATGACTGCGACATCCTCATGACATGTCCCAGCTATCGTATCCTGTCGACCTTCGCCGTGCTGATTCTCCAAACAGATGAGTTTGTAAACAGTATTTTAATTTATGTTTTTTGAATGATGGTGATGTTGTACATCCTCAGTTGACTTCTATCACGCTGCTGAAGTTGTGTTGGACGGTGTTGCACTGTTCCGCTGAAATTGGAATACTTTTAATTCTAAATAGGTTTAACGCGTTAGGCTAAGTTGATTGATGTGCAAAACACCATGCTAATAAAATGTTCATCGGAATGGATTGATAGTGCAAAGTAAACTGTATTCTTATTCCATATATTATGGCATACTATGCTATTCAGAGGGTACTACTCCAAGACATTCCATCATACCAAATATGCTCAGACACGGAAACATTCAAAATATCTCTCCTCTTCATCGAAATTATGAAATTGAGTGAAAGTTTAAACAAAAACACATTCACAACTTGATGGAGCTGCAGCTTATTTACCAAGGGCTACAACCGCTTCAATCTGCCCGCTGCCCGAGTTCGAATCATCAACTTTACTCGATTCGTAAAAGCATCTGGATGCATCCGATACGGTAATGTTATGCCACAGAAACACAACCCCGATAGTATTTACTAAATTTAGAAGGACGTGAAAGTACAAATATAAAATAACAATTGGTGCAATACTATTTGGTTGTTTCTGCGAGTCTGATTCTATGATTTGTGCCGATGCTTTTGACAAATTAGATCACTTTCGTTTGGCAGTCAAGCAAAGTGTCATATAATATAATTTTATCACTGTTAGTTTTTAATATAATACGTTACACAGATCGAAAAACTGTAAAAATAGAAGACTGGAGGAAATATCTTTGCGATTTAATGGTAACTATGAGAAATATTTTTAGTAGAGGAATTTAGCTAAAAGAAGAGGCGAGAGTGTTCCTTCAGAAGCCATCTGGTGGTATAGTCAAACAATCTTTCAACTGACCCGCTGTTTAACTGTCACGTCTGTCAAATTTTGCTTAGCTGGGTTCATGCTACAATTTCCGAGTCGATTTATCAGATTCGTATGTTTACTTGCTAGTTTCGGACAAATTTTTCTTTGAAGCAGGAAAAAGTTACCAAACCAAGCAAATCGACAAAATACAGTATACTTGTTTCGTGGTGTCGTGTCATATCGATTGGATTATCATAAACGCGATATGGATTCGCTAGGCACAGAAATTGGACAGAAAATGAGGGTAAGTATGAAAAATCTATTGTTGCTTAATGTGCGTAAGAACGTACCCTGGAACAGTCTTAAAACGCTACGTTTTTTCACCTTTTTTCCAGAGTGCCGTAAAGGCGAAGCTCATTGAGCTTGGCACCGGTTCGGCGAGCGGATATATCGACGACGAGTTGCCGGATTATGTGATGATTATGGTGGCAAACAAACGCTCCCGACAGCAGATGATCGACGATTTGTCTCTGTTTCTGGGGGGCCAAACGGAGGTCTTTGTAAACTGGCTGCACCAGGTACTGCAAAAACTGCAGGAAGTAACACTGCCAGCATCAGCCGCAGCCAAAGCGAAGGAG
Organism: Anopheles farauti No. 4; assembly: GCA_000956215.1. Classification (NCBI taxonomy): domain Eukaryota; kingdom Metazoa; phylum Arthropoda; class Insecta; order Diptera; family Culicidae; genus Anopheles; species Anopheles farauti No. 4. The sequence continues at coordinate 9,467 of JXWZ01007322.1, read as the reverse complement.
AGCGCAAAAAAGAAATCTTCCGAGGTGGACGACAAGCGGAAGGATAAGAAACGGAAAGAGAAGAAGAATAAACGTCGAGAGCGTAGTACTGACGGAGAGGAAGATGCAAATACACCCGGTCGATTGAGTGGATCCGACGACAACACACCACCCCGGCCGGCGGTGGTACTGCCAGGTGGCTCCATCACGGAAGTGTTCGCCAACCAGTACATAGAAAAGGCAAAAAAGTCACTCGATACGGAAGACGCACCGATTGCAAAGAAACCACCCGCATCAGAGCGTTCAGAGTCGCGTGATCAGACGAAGAGTAAAACTCCACCACCACCTCCATCGTACGATATACCCTCCATAGTCGACATAACCAGCGCCGCCGTTGTGCAGAAGCATCACAAAGAGTTGTGCGAACTCATGGAAATAGAGCAACGCATAAGCGAGGCAAAGCGACATCTGAAATCTTTGGGAACGGATATTTCCGATGATGATGATGAAGATTTACTACACCTGAAGGCGAACGAGCATGATCTGCAGCCGGTAGCTTTAACACGATCCAATCAAGCGTCTTCATCTTCTTCGTCAACACGGCAACTAACCAATAAACCGTTGGAAGTGGCTACAGGAAAACAAAGGCAACGGATAACGATGGCTACCGATGAGCCGACCAAACAGACAGTATCGGGTAAGAACAACGCCGCACCTGCAGACCCGAAACAACCCGCAAAAAAACGGTCCGTGTTAGACCGTCTCGGTACGAAAGATTCTTTCGCTGAGGGAGATAAAAAATCTACCGAGACGCCGAAGGATGCAACAAAATCTTTTGCTACGGCAGCGACGACCAGCACAAGTTCCGGTTCAAAAAGTACCATCATTAGCCTGTCCGCTCATCGGCGTGAGGAGCGCGAAATTTATGTGCCTTTGTATAGGCGCAAAGAAGCACCGGCCACCGAAGAACCGCCGAAAGCACGACCACGACCCGCCGAACCAATCACCGGTGGCCAGCGGCCAAACAATCGTCGGGAGCGGAGCAGAAGTCGCGAAAGATTGTATCGTGCTGGACGGTATTCATCCCCTCCTGGGAAAATTCGCATACAATCCCAGTCTCGCTTACCGGAACCGAATCCTCATGCGGCCCGTTCGCGCGAGAACAATTTTCGCCGCATAGGCTCCGAAAATCCGCATCCGGAAAATCCGCCCGTGGCCGCAGCCATTGAACGACGGTCACGAGCGCGGGAACGTTCGCGCAGTCGGGAATGGACACGGGACATCAAGCGTGAACGATCGGGATCGGGTGGTCGGTGTGTGAAGAATGGATCGTCGGGGGAAGGGCTGGTACGGTCACGAATCGGTTCGCGCGTGATCGTACTGCCCCCGAAGCCGGACTACAACGAGGACGTGGTGGAGGTGCCCGTGGCAAGTGTGATTAAAGTTCAGCCGAGGCCTGTCCTACCGAAGGCGAAGCAACCGAGCAAAAACTTGCTGCTGAAAGCGATGGCCGAAGCACAGCGGTCCACGGTGGCAAATTTGAAGAAAACGATCGACAACAGCTTGGCGGTGGACACTGCAATCCATCGTGTCGACATCAAGCGTAAGCTTTTGATTGAGATTCCCGGCGCTGCGCATCCGCTGATGGGCGGCGAAGAGTGTGAAGGTGATCGCGAGGAGATGGAAGAGGAACAGCAGGAAGCGGTGAGTGAGCAAGACGACGAAGATGAGGAAGAGGTAGAAGAGGAAGTACATGAGGTGGATATAGGAAACGAGGTCCTGATGGAAGATTGTGATGTGGATGAAGAATTTAAAGAAATTCTCGAGGACGATTATAACAGCACACACACGCCACATACAACCAAATCACCAGCACACGGTCGATTGGAGATACCAGAAGACATAGGAGAGGCAGCGGCATCAACCGAAGAACCCGCGACCGCTAGTAAGGACACAAAGTTTGTGGTCACTCTGGACGGTGCCTTTAAGGCGTCCGTCGAACGAGATTTATCGCCCAGCCATACACCACCTCCGCCACCCACCATAGCGGACGTTCCGGTAAAGGTACGAGTGTCGGTGAAGGATCGTATCGGTTTCAAGGCAGGTGGTGCCCGTTCCGAACCGTCTCGTAAACCTTCCCCCAATCACAAGGAGTCTAAGGAGATGGAAGAAACGCTCAAAAAACGTAAAGAACGATTTAGCGAGAAGCTGGTCGCGTCCGGTGCGACCACTACCAAACCGGTGCCGAAAGCATCGTCGCCGACTACACCAGCTTCCGGTATCTCGTCAGCGTCCAACACCAAACCTCAGCGATCAAATTCCCGCTCGACGCACACGTCACAGTCGCGTCGCCAACGCACACCCACCCTCAGTCCGGAACCGGAGCCACCGAAATCAAGGCATCCCCAATCGTCTCCATCACAATCGCGTAGCTCCAAATCACGTACCGCCGGATCACGCCACGTTTCAAGCTCACCCAGTCATCTGAACGAGCTGTTGCTTCAGCGCACGAAAGAACTGATGGACGACAGTGTGTCGTCATCGCCGATCTACATGTCCAAGTCGGACTACGATAAAATGGAACCGGCATCACGCAAACGCAAACGTGTCTCGCCGATCCAGTTCGATCTAACCGACGAAGATGAACGCCACGATAGTGACGATGACTATCATCATCATCATCACCATCACCACCACCACCATCGTGATCGTGATCGGGATCGGGATCGGGATCGTGATCATCGTGAACGGGAAAGGAGGACTCGCAGTCGCGAAGATCATCATCTACGACGGAGCCGCTCGCGGGATAGCGAAGATCGGCCCACGACGCGCAAGGAATCCAGACGCGAATGGGAACGGGAAGGTGATTCGCGTCGGGACAGTCGCGAAGGCAGACTAAAGTCACCGGGCAGGAAAATCAAAAAGCTTGAGTCTAGTCGCAAATTTGACGATATTCCACCACGTGAGTAGCAAAAATCCGTCAAAAGGCAACATTGTTTGATTACCGTGAATTGATCGTTCGGTTTCAAATTTATATTTTACAATAATTTGAAGGTACACTTTAACATTACCATCAATATATAAAATAGAAATGAAACAAACCAAAAAAAGTTATGAAGTAATATGAAAACTATAGCTCACTTCATAACGCCCAAATAATTTGAGAAAGTCCCTATCTCCAATTGGAATAGGTATCTAATTCGATGGGCGATTAGTTGTAATAACAGTAACAAGCTATTGTTTAAATGCTTTTTTCATGTACCTTAAAACGTCCACTTTTTTCTATGTAAACAGTGCTTAGCGCCGTTTCGTTGGCTGGATCGGGAAGCAAGGGTGGAACTATAAAGGAGCGCTGCAAATACTTCCCCAACTGTCGCCAGGGAGACGCCTGCGAATTTCTGCATCCAAGCACACCGTGCAAAGCATTCCCGAGCTGTAAGTTCGGCGACATGTGCCTGTATTTGCATCCCATGTGTAAGTACGATACAACCTGCCACCGGCTGGACTGCAATTTTATGCACACGAAAAGTACAACATCGGGCGGTCTTTCGGCACCACCGCTAGGTTAGTAAAGCTCACGATTAAATGCTTTCCGAACTGATATTCATTGCGCCATTTTATTTATTTTTTTCAAATCCATTCCAGCGTCATCCGTTGTGCCGGTACAAAATTACAAATCGATCAGCGCAAAACCGTTACCACCGGTTTGCAAATTTTATCCGCACTGCGTCAACACCCAGTGTCAGTACCTGCACCCGAAGATGTGCCGGTTCGGGAAGCACTGCGTGAACAAGATCGAGTGTAACTTCTACCATTACGATATACCGTCGAAGGATCTACACGATGCATCCTCCAATGACAAATTTAAGTGGATCTCTCCGTTCTCGGCATAAGTGCCGAATGCGAACAGCAAAGGCAGCAGTGTCAGCATGCTAGCGTTCTTCGTTTACATTTATTGAGCTTTATGTTTCTTAGACAAGGAATGAAGTTTTCTCGATCATTCGTGCAGTTTCTTCTCGTACGCTTGTTAGTTGATGATCATATGCTTTACCTTTAATGCGAAACGTATGGGTATTTATTGCGATAATTTTACGAAAACACTCGCGGCAGAGTTATCAAAACCAAGCGATCCGAGCGAGTTACGGTTAGTTTAGGTAGCATGAAACGAAAACAGCTTTTAGTTTCTATCTAGTGAACTAAAATCCATTTCTATCCCAACTCTACAACGCGATTGCGGTTTTAGTGTGTTGATGTTACGTTGGATTCAGTTTTTTTACATCCCATATTAACTAGATTTGATACTTTTAGAAAATTGCGTGAACCTGCCAATACGTGCTATGGAACGTACAATTGCATGTGAACGAACAAATGTGACAATGTTGATGGTTGAACTAATACTTCATCTTTCACATCGTCAACTATCCATCTGGTACGAACAGCATTTGTACGCAAACCCACAACGTTAGAGGTAGAGCTAGCGTTTGTGACGGATAAAAAAATCGTCATTCATCTTGGTAAATATAGAATCTATGAACGGAGAGCAAACAGGAAATGCAAATATTTTTTTCTCTTACGTGATTTCGTCGAATTTGAACAATTTTCCGTAACTTCCGTAACTGTTCTTTTATCACTCAATTAACTGACCGTTACAGGTATTAGAATTGGTTTAATGATTAGAAATATTTGGTCCTTCAATAAAACAAAATGCACTATCTCTATCTTTCCTGATAGAGGACAAATAGATATACAAACTTCCATCAAATACAAACATAACTTCGTCAGAGAACGTAAAGTGTACGCAAGTACAGTACTTCTAATTTGTAAGACCAGCATCTGCGTAGTTTTCATATGTATAGAAAAATTCCAAAGGTAAAACTGGATTGGAAACTGTTTAGTGAGGAAGCAAAAACTCCCAAAGAACTATCGAAACCTTGTAATGATTCTACCGCGGTAACGTTTCTCGTCACTCAGCTAATCTCGTCGAGTACATCGAGAAAACCGAGTATGCTTTTCGGATAAATCGAAATATACAAGAATCAAACACTATAACATCCTTCAGAACACACTATTACACGTTGTCTTTCATTTAAAATGCGCTAACAATAAACGTTTCTTTATTTACTATCCCATATCTGGTGCACATTATCGAGCACGGTTTGTTGATCGGACATTTTATGCACCATGAAATAACCCTGTACCTGCGCCGGGCTTACGTTTCTCCCGTCGGCAGCTACACGTTCGGCAAAAAGCCGTGCGTTCGACTCTGCATCCGCACCAGTATAGAACCTTCGGAACATTTGCTCGAGCTGATGGCGGCTACAGTGACCGACGTATTCCTTCACATCGACACGTCCCGGCCGAATGAGGGCCGGATCGAGCCGCTCAAGGTAGTTCGTGGTCATGAATACGATCCGTGCCTCCGTCGATGCCACCCCGTCTAGACAATTTAGCAGCCCACTGAATGTGACTCGATTCAATCCCTCGAACGCGGCCTTTTGCTGCATCGTATCCTGGCGTGACACGAACGCCGCATCAATGTCCTCGAGCAGAATGATCGACTGCTGGGGGGCCACGTTCATGAGATGGTTTAACCGATCGTCCGTGAGACCGCGTTCGGAAAGGTTTAGCAAACAGATGCCAAACTCGATTTCACCGGCCAGTGCGGTGATGAAGCTGGATTTACCGCAACCGGGTGGACCGTGTAGTAAATAGCCTCGCCGGTATGGGATACCCCGGTCCGAGTACCATTGTGGGTTCTTTATGAACTCCCTGCAGTCGCTCAATATACGCTCGGAGACACCCTGGTCCAGCACAACCGATCCGATTGGGCGCCGTTTGCGTGGATGGCCAAACGGTCGCCACTCCGAACCCATCGCGGTGTACATGATCGTTTTTCCTTCGGTGTTTTTCAACGCCAGCTGGCGGGCCTCTTCCAATATTTTGAAGTATAAATTTTTGTCGCGCCCGAACGCGGTCAGTTGCACCGTTTCCCACGGTACGCCCATGTGCAGATCGAGCGTATGTTGTTCACGAGCACGATCGACCTTTATCCAGGTGCCACCGTACCGCATTATGTGCGTACCGACGGACGGGATGAAGTCGTAGCGCGTTTTTATGTGGCCCGTGTCACGCTGCACGAAGGACGTCTCCACGCTCAGATGCTGCGTGTGTCTGGCGCCCTTCTGAGTGATCCACTGCAGTAGCCACTGGTACGATTTATCCCGGCACGGTACCTCGAGCGTGATCATGTAGTGGCGCCGAAACAGTATCATTGCGCCCTGCATTCCTTTACGTAATATTGCTGCACCGGCACCGACCCCAAACAGACCGAAACCGGCCCCGAAATAGGGATTTTCCGAAAGCGCACTTATGTACTCTGTTATCGTCATGCTGCTAGTGGTTTTTGTGCCCAATTGAATTGTTTTCTTCTGTGAACTGTGACTGTTGTTCAGTGCATGAAAATAACTTTCAGTACTGTTTTATTGACTTTTTTTCTTATCACACAGCACACCATATGTGCTCATCTGGTGGATAAACGTCAGAATAGCCAGATCACAACAAAAACGACGATATATAAACAAAACACCGCGTCTAGTGAGAAGAGAGAAAACTTAGATGAGCACCTGATAGTGAGAACAGATGCGACATACTCACCGTAGAGTAGTACAAGAAAACATAAGAAAATGAGTAATTTATGTGAAAACTTGAGTACCAATGAATGAAACTCATACTTTATTGTAAAACTTCTTCCAAACAAAATAATCGTTTTTACGGTATTTCACAATCTACCAACATAACCTCAACACACAAATGAAACTCATAGTGAGACGCTTCTACAACATCTGTCAATGGCACAAATGACAATCTGAAGATAAACGTAAACAAAAGAAGTGATTTGCGGACACTCCAGTATGTAGCAGAATTTGGCTACTTAAATTGTGTTCCATCAAATGTATCTCTACTAGAATAACCCCATACTGCCACTAAAGGAATATGATCTCATGGAACATGGATTTACGTATGGTGCTAGTTGTATATCTAGTTTTAAACCTCGGTGAAATATACACCTTCGACGATGGGATATGCGTTGCTAAGGACCAATGCATGGGTTCGGAGGAAAGCGACGTGGAAAAAAATCACTATACGGAAGGTAAAGTTAATTATATCCTTGCTATCGACACGGGCTAGAAAAATACATATTCTGTGTTGTTTTCAGATTTCAATAAATATTACAACGAAATAGAATCATCGTTAGCGGCATACGTTCCGTGCAACAACACCAACTGCAATTGTCATACGGATGTGCTGAAAGCAGACTTGAAACCCTTCAAAACACACGGAATAACAAGGGAGATGATAAAACGTGCAAAACAGTACGGAACACACTATCAAGTCATTAACCATAAGCTATACCGTCAGCAAGAATGCATGTTTCCGGCTCGGTGTGCCGGTGTGGAACACTTCGTAAAACCGCTGCTCTCCGTGCTACCAGATATGGATCTGATCGTGAACTGTCGCGATTGGCCCCAGGTTCATCGGCACTGGAGTAAGGAAAAGACACCGGTATTTTCGTTTAGCAAAACGCCCGAATACCTCGACATCATGTACCCGGCGTGGGCCTTCTGGGAGGGTGGTCCGGCCATAGCGCTTTATCCAACCGGTCTTGGACGTTGGGATCTGCACCGTAAACGCATTACTGCTGCCAGTGCCGATTGGGAGTCGAAAGAGCCAAAAGCCTTCTTCCGCGGATCGCGTACCTCCGACGAACGCGATGCATTGGTGTTGCTTTCGCGCTCACAACCATCGCTGGTCGATGCACAGTACACGAAAAATCAAGCCTGGAAGTCACCACAGGACACGCTGAACGCCGAGCCGGCGAAAGAAGTGACGCTCGAAGAACACTGCCGATATCGGTTTCTGTTTAACTTCCGCGGCGTGGCAGCCAGTTTTCGATTCAAGCACCTTTTTCTGTGTCGTTCGCTCGTGTTTCACGTGGGAGACGAGTGGCAGGAGTTTTTCTATCCTGCGCTGAAACCGTGGGTACACTATGTACCAGTACCGGTGCGTAGTAGCCCACAGGAACTTGAAAAACTGATACGGTTCTTTCAGGAGCACGATGAACTGGCCCGTGGTATAGCTCAGCGAGGTTATCAACATATTTGGAACAACCTGCGCATGGCGGATATTGAGTGTTACTGGAAAAAGCTGCTCAAGCGTTATGGAAAGTTAATACGCTATACTGTAGAACGTGATGTTAGTTTAATTGAAGTGTAGAAGGCCATGGACAATGCAATGATGCAATCATCTATACTCACACAAAAAGGTATTAAACAGTTTGTAAAAGCGTCAGACTGATGAATCTCCCACGAATTAAAAGTACACTCCGGTGATGTAATCAAATAAAAGATTTCATTTTATAAACGGATTTATATAAAATGAATTGTTGAGACAATATGTTTTTTTTTTTCAATGAAAGACAATCATTCCTCTCCCGAAAACTGATAACACATTGAACTGTTTTAAAACTGACACCAGAGTCAGAGAGTTGTGCCCGATTAAAAAAATCAGTCAGTTTTACTCGCTCATCGAAAGAAAGCTTAAGTCGATGAACCGTTACGTACATTGCTCGTCATGTAACATGTGGTTAATGTGGAATGAAAAGAAAAAAAACGATGACCTGTCGTGATCAATAAATTATTACTAAGACAATCTCCACATCACATACAAAGTAACACGCTCTGGTCTCTCGGTTGGGTTTTTTTAACGCACCGATAGCGATTATATGTAACAATAGCACTATAATTATATAAGATTAGTATTGTTAGCTTTAGCAGGTTTAACGACATCTAACTACATATTTCAAATGCCGTCAAAATTCGAGCATATGATGAGACACATTTTTAAATTTATGAATGATGGTTTTGTTTTTTTTTATTAAAATAAATATATTTTAGCATAATGTTTTCGACTTGCATCGATCAGTGATGGATGAAACCAGCCAGTTGTTGAATACATATTTAACCTTCAAACAGATTGTATGCAAATGTGATGCTTTTCAGGCGTCGGTAGCATCATTTCAGCAACACACATCCTCCAGACTGTTTGCATGTTTCGCAAAAGCCACAGAAACTTGTTTTAAACTGTGGCGCGTTTTGTGCAGATATGTGCAGATTTGCTAAAAAATACGCCCCACCGAAACCGGTATCGTTACCAAACCGACTTGTTTCTAGGACAATGATAAGTGACTCATTCACTTTTGACAGTGAACTAGAAATATGGTTTGATTTATGGAAAATGTTGCTTTAACTTGCCCCTTTATGGCCAAAGATGGACCAAAGCGCATTTTGCTATGAATGAAATGATTTTTGAAAATTTCAATCCCTTACATTTAACACATGGATTAAACTAAGCACGCCAAGCAATAGGATTAGGGGTGAGTGATGATGCGATAAGCTAAAACATAAAAAAAAGTTTCTAACTTGAGCGGG
>JXWZ01007321.1:0-31951 GCA_000956215.1 Anopheles farauti No. 4 | reverse complement strand
TTTGAAAATATGTCGCTAGTTGTAAATTTAGAAATAGATCAGATAGGTAGCAACACGTAGAACTGATTAGGTTAGTGTAGATTATTAAAACATAATTTGGAATAATTAAAATCAATAAGGTAAGCTCAACCCAATGTAACCCATTCAACCCATTGTAATAAGAAATTCATAAAATGTAGAATTGCAATAATTCAATTAATTCCCAATAAAGATACATACATACAGATCGCGAGATTAAAAGTGAAAGGAGTCAAGAACGTGAAGAATCGTGTCGCGACATTAACCCCTGGCCTGCTATCAAAAATTGTTAGTATACAAGCAGCTCAATTTTTAAAATAAAATCAGATACCCTCCAGAGAAATCAGTTTATGCTAACCCACGAGTTCGTTTTTCAATCACTACACAATTTGGAGCAGTCGCCACTGCTCAGAAATGTACGACCCGCGAGCCGAATTTGAAATCGAAGCGGCCCTAAAGTCCATAGTGAAGCCCAGATTTTCGACGCAATGCGCGACAGAGATGCAGAATTTCCGAATCTCGAACAAACGTCCATTTGGTTCGCCGGCGAGGATAGGCAGCTCGAATTGCGCAAGCGAGATGCGAGATTTGACGCCTCACATTCGAGCAATAATTTCTCACTGTCGCGCAGATTGCATACTTTCGTCTCACTCGAGCAGTTCTCCCGATTCGCGCACTTTCTGACGTTTATTTGACATTTCTGTCTTCTTCCTCTTCCCTTGGAATGTTGTGAAAACGGAATCCGCATCGTTCGTAAAAGAATTTGCGCAATTTTCCCAGTTTTTCGCGAATTTTCAGCCTCGAAGCGATAGTTTTCCGGTTCATATCGATGTGTGGTATCGCGATTCAACGAAAGTTTCCATCCCGCAGACGCCACGATGGCTTGCAGTCCGAGTGAAACGAGTATCGCTTTGTGAAGTGTTTGTTGTTGTTGCAGTGTCTAGTGGAAATTTCTGTTTGTTATTTTTTGTATTTACGGAGGAAGGAAAATTGTGTTCGTCATCGGCAAACGGAAAAGTGTTCGGGCGAGAAGAAAGAAAAAGAGTGCTATTGGTGAACGCTGAACGCAGGAAAGGGTCCCTCGTGGGGGAAATTCCAGCACGATGGCAACGCAAGCATGCCTGCAAGATCGTAGTAACCTCGAGAAGTACATCCGCCAGCTGGCGATGAAGGCTGCCCAGATCATTGTGCAATCACGGTTGGGCGAGAAAATAGCCACGGAAAGTAATCCCAACTCAACGGCATCGGATTGGGTAAGTAGCGCCCGTGGCCGTGGATCATTCTCTATTAGGCCTTGTTTCTTTGTTTCCAGCATCGTGGTGTGGGTGGAAGTAAGCTAAAGGCGTGATAAGAAACAAGTACAAACAACCAACATGCATCTTTATTAGTCTGGGAAAAAAACAAGTTTCTGTAAACGAAACTAAAAAGAACATTAGAGCCAAGTGTGCCTTGTTTGATTCGAATCTTTTGAATGTGTTGGGTTGATGCATTACCGCATCGAACATTAATACAGATTTGCTACATTCTACTTACTCTGTTTAAGATTCAAATCCGACGTCACCGGATCGAAGTTGCTTTTGATGAGTTCCAATTCGATCTAATGGACGAAAACAAAATGCATGATGAAGTTCTTTATTTACTCAACTGCATTCTTGACTCCACAAATCTGCGTAACTCTTGCTCTTGATTTTCCCGCAATATACATATTCCGCCGTTCAAATAGACGTCAGTCGATGGTTTCTACGTCCTCTTCTTTCGAATAAAAGATGTATCATGACTTATCAACTCAAGAAGTACCTTTAATTGGAAAAAGGATACCGCCCTGCCATTATTCCAATCGACGATCCATAGAACGGCCTCTACCGCCGATGCAATCAATCACGACGTCTCTCTGCGATACTTATCGAAATCCACAGAACTCCTTCACTATTCTTGCTGAGTAACTTCATTGCATCACCGCAAACGGCAAAAGCAATGCATCATAAATCATTCGTTCGAGATAGGAAGAAACTGCGAGCGCACTTCCTCTAACTGAACGGCACGTAACGTCATCGTCCCAACGTGTGTTGGTCATGCATGTACGCAAAGTACGCATGATAAACGGCTCTATTTGCTCCGACAAGTGAAGCATTCCAGGAACCATTTTCGTCCTGCGGTCGGCATCGTCGACAAAATGGCGGGAAGGAAAAACTTTCTTCGCTAATCTAGGTTAATGGACGAACTTTTGCCCCACTCGATCCATGTTTGACCGGTTCTGCCGGGCGCATTGGTTGGACGAGTACCAAGAAATGATAATTAACGGAATAATATGCATCACATTGGTGTCGCGCATCGATTATTCACCGAGCTAGTTGGTTGGGTTCACCAGTGGAAGTCGAAAGCGGTGGGCATTAATTCATGTAACCGGTACATAAAGCTAGTTTTCGTTTTAGTATCAACCACAAGCATCAATTCTCCGATTGAAACCACATCGTAAAACGTTCAGGAAAGTCATAAACGCGTATACGGTGGTAAATTGCACACGTTATGTCACGCTTTATAGCAATCATTGTTATCAGCTCTTCAAACAAAGTGTGATCGATGAGTTTTCTAGAAAGTAACATGATACCTGCTGTTTGCACTTGAAATAACTAGTTTGTCAAACAATGTATGGCTGGCAAGAAAACTGCTGGAGAAGATTGTTTAACCCGTGAAACTGATTATAGGAAGCAGTTTTGATGCGCTGATAAGGAGAATGAATCATTAATAATTGATGCAATTTTAATGATAGTCAACAGTTTTTTTTTATTGCTTGTGAAATTTTAGAAGAATAATTTACCTTTACACGTTACAGAATGCTCGTTTATAAAACTGATAGCCTTGTTTTTAAGATTTCACTTTCCGGAACATCTTTTCAACTAGTCACATGACTCCGTAAATCGTTTCCAATCGACTAATTTTAATGGCGAACGCCCATCAATATCTTCTCAGAAACCGCTTCAACCGTCGTGCACAGAACCGGATCGAACCACTTCCTGTCCTGGAGCGAGATGAGCGATCAACAGTATGAATTCCCATTGCGCAACTTATTTGCTTCGCTCGGGAGTGCAAATGGACTTGGGGTTGTTTTGAACCATTAGAGGCTACCCTTTATGGGAGGGAGAAGAAAAACAGGGAAGGACGAGCAAACACAGGAGAGCTTCTTACATAGTTTATATCAACGATGGGATCACTTTTCACCCGCTTCACCTACCTGGAGCAAAACAGCAACAAGCTTTTCTAGATTCTAATATTTATTTTATACAACCCTCCCTCCTCTGGCTTCATCGGTCCCTTCCCGTGCAAATGGACAATTATCAACTAACGATCAAAATCTCTGCCACCGGTGCATACCCGTTCAAACCGGCGGCCGAATGGCGTCACGTTTTGTTGCACTGAAACGCCGGTCATTCGCAGATGATCGTTTGCGAGTGGTTTTTGTGTGCATTGCCTTGCGGTTGCACACTAACATGACCTAATGCACTGAAAATCCCTTCTCTTGAGTTTTGCTATCAGGAAGGATTATTTGCCTGGTTGTTGTTATCTGTCCACTTTAATCGCAGGTGAGCAGATGTTAATCGCAGCGGCAAACAAACCCGGCACTGGTACCATCGGTGTGTGATGGAAGAAAGGGTGCATTTGAGCATTTTTGTAAAATATTTTTTAATCTTTTATTGTTTTAATATTGTTTTTCGTTTGTTTTTAGAAGAAACATTTTCGAAACCGACCATTAAATCACCTTCCCACCGGTCACCGAGCGGTCGTTGTCTTCTACCCTTGCGCGAAAGTGCAATCGTACCCGTTTCGATAATATGAAGGTGTGGCAGGGAAGCGCTGCAAACCTTCACAGTAGATTCGTTTCGTACGTGTGTGCCGGCGGCTGTCACCCAGAGGTTATTGCGCAGCAAATTTTGGTTCCTTCGCTAGCTCCCGGTTTCGCATTTCCCAGTGCTCATACACACACACACACACACACTCACATTTCAACGAAAGATGGGGTGTTTGGATGAAGAGTCTTCAGGCCATCAAAGAAAAAGCCCATGTCATCGCAATTGCATGGAGTGCGTATGGGGTATGTTGTGTAAGAAACAGGTAACGCAACGATTATGATGTTTGATTGCAAAGTGATGACACTTGAGCCAAACCATCGCGATTGAGGGTAGCTTAATATAACTTGTAATGCAGCTTATCGAAAAAAAACATGCTAAATAAGCGATAAACTCAACGTTTGCAAACAGAACAAATGGAATGGTTTACTGCTTCCCCTGCAACAAAAGAAACACGTTTGATGAATGCGTTTACGCCGACAAGAAACCAACGTCTCACGCGGGTATAAACAAGCGTGATCAGCGATTCAAGAAAACTAGTGTAATTTTATGGTTATTTGCCGCGGCTGAGGGTAAATCATTCTGTTTACAACCAGCCAACGAACCGATCCCCGCTGTTGGGTCAACAATGGATGCCAACGTGCTCGCGCCCGCTCCCGCTTCGGTATCGTTTGCTGCAGCTGCAGTCAATTCGATTGGGTTTTTAAAGCGCGAAACGAATGCACTTTCGTTGTGAGAACGTGACATCCATGTCTTTCTCCGTTGCTGAATTGGAATGTATTTTATTTGTTTTTGTTATTTAAATGTATCTTAAATGTTGGAATGTTTGGATTGTTCAATTAGATACATTTGTTATGTCTTATGGCGCGAGTGGAATTTGCGTCATTTCCGCTCCATTAATAGATTGCACCTGGTATACCTGACCTTCCCTATTAGTAGCCAGTTAAGGACCGACCATGACCAGGTTGCGATTGTCCGCTCCCACTTATACAAACGCTCTTATTGTCTCCGGCACTGTAGAAGGTGTTTGTCCGCTCGCAATAATAATTGCAAACTCTGCTTGTAGATGTTTGCGAAGAACGTGCTCGCTCCGTTCGAGCATTGAGTAAAATACTAATGAATAGTGCATTTCGTTTCGATGTGCAGAATCCAGAGGATTGTGACGTGGCTGTGTCACAATCGAACGCTCTTGTGATGCGAATAATAATGAATCGAACATTATTTTCTTTTTTAGTGATAAACAAGAAGCAATCAAATAAATTCCAGCAATTGAAAGCTAGCAACTGGCTCTCTAATTAAGGTGCAACCGCTTTCTACTGTTGTGCGGTGACTATGACAACTACATCCAACCCGCGCACACCCATCATCGAAACAAAAACAAACGGCATGCGCTTCTACAAAACCGGATAGCCATCGGTACATTCCAGCGCCCATTCATCGTTTGAAGGGAAAAAACAGCACCGTTTCCCTTCTCTTTACTGGCTGACTTGTCCTCAATACCACCGACAGGGAGCGGAGTGGAAGCAGGGTCGGTGGTTACGTTATGTAGGCGAGAAGCTGAACGATGAATGGAATACCAGAGACCCCTTTGCGAAGCCCTTACTCTATCCCGCACGAAGAGGCCGTTCGAGCCGTTCGATCTCAAGACTCTTGCGAGATTGAGTTACGAAGAGAGATGATGGTCGGATGCTCGAGATGTATGTGACCAAAAAAAAAACACACACAGAGACCCTGGAAATGGGTGTTGCGCGGTAGCATGCATTTATGTTGGCGCTTTCGGACCCAGTCGGAGGTTGTGCCACTCATCGTAGGCAGGCGGGCAGGCCCTTCTGTGAGTGACTTAGCGATTCGTAGCGCTCGATACGGGTGCTACGATCACCACTACTAGTGCGCGAGATAGAGCACGCCCCGGCAGTGTATATCGCTAAGTATGCGTGAGTGCTCCATAGTCTCCGATATCTTCGGTTTGCCCGCCAAACCGCACGTACGCCACACACCATCATGCTATCTAACGTTCGCCCGTCGCTGTTGGCCTTCCCCGCTTGTAGGGGTGACCTTTTTTATGAACCGAACCGGACCAAACGCACGCCAATTTCGTAAACAATCTTATCACGTACCAACGGGCCGGGCAAGGAACAGGGTTCTTCGCTGGGCAAAGAGGGAATTCCCCGCCGATGATGTTGTTTGTCTTCTTTTAGGATTGATTTACACATGCACACTGACCGGCTCGTGAGGTCATCGGTGCCGAGCGAGGATAAAGCTTCCTTCAAGAACTATCTGCCTGTCGTGTGTGAGTCATGAGATGTCCAACCGAGGTAGCGCGTTTGATTGATGGTAACCACCAGCGGGATCCTCCCTCGAAACCGTGCGCCCAAGGTCGACAGGTAGGTTGTGGCAAGGTCATTCGTCTGCCAAATCACCGCGGGAAGCGAAGAGAAGTCGATCATGGTGGCTGGTGGTGGCGGTGCTAGAATCCTCTACGCACCCGATACGCACTTTCTCTCGCCCGGCATGAAGCTATGCCCCACCAGTGTCATTGACCGACACGTGGACTACTCCGAACCGTTCTCGACGGCGGGTTCTGGAAGAGAAATGAGAGAATCCCACACCGGATAAGCCGTGCAGTTGTTGGCGTTTGCAGAACGATAACTTTCCTGTTTGATCCTGTTTTAGGAGAGCGTACGAGAGGTGTGTCGCATATCCGCAGATACTACGTGTTGGGTGACCCCCCCATCGTGGCGGAGCGCAGCACATGCGCAAGAACTCCGGGAGAGAACACACCGTCGTCTGGCGAATGTCTGGCGCTCGTGACCATTAGCACGTGGCCCATCATGCGTATCCGTCGAACCAGAACGCCGAGAGGAAAAAAAAGATAAACGACCCCCGACCGAACTTGTGGAACAACAACGATGAAACGTCAAAATCCACAATCACTTGACGAACTGAAAGATGGTGGTACGCTGTGCGTAACGTCACGTCCAATCCCGGCCGGTAATAGATATGCTCCTGCTTCTGGTCGAGTATGTGTGCGTGTGTAGAACGTACTTGTTTTTTCCTCTGCATCGCGGACTGAGCCGAGGCCAGTAAACAAATTTTATTATTCTTTAAATGGTATCACTACTAATCATTCGCGGGCTGAAGAGCTGCGGGTTCCTTCGGAACGAGCAAAACGGAGACTGTGCAAAACCCTTACCAATGGCTGTCAATTTATACACAACATCCACGTAAACAAGACACCACACCAGGTTGTTGTCGATGCGACGACCTTCGGGACACTTTCTACGCATCCAAAAAACGCTCCTATTCTCCCACTCCACACGCGGTAGAGTCGGTTACGTTCCCGAAAATTGTCGCCACCCGAGCGCACCCGGAGAGGCACACGTTCGTGGAACGTGATAGGACGCATCTGGCGACGCATAAAGTGAAGAAAATACGCAAAACACACGCGTCCTTCGGTCGTTTTGAGAGGTTGATCGATTCGGGAAGACCTATTAGTCAGTTGTGTTCGTTTGTGCACTGCTTGGCTGGCGGAAAATGGAAATTGGCAATCGAATTGTGGCTGCATCTAGCCATCGAACTCCTACGCAATGCACTCCAATCCAGTTCCAGTTTTCCTCCAGCGCGTGGGTGGTTTCCACTGGTGGTCGTTGATTAATGTGTGGAAAGAAGAAATAAATAATTCGCTGTCCAGTTTCCCGCTTCGACGCGATTTCTCTACGCCCACCCGAAAGAAGACCGGCAGATAAAAAGGGCGGATTAGCACGTCGGGTGACGCGTGGGCGTATTTTCTGTGCGGAATCTTACCATGTTGGTGCACTGCAAGTGGGCCCGCGTAGGCTGCGGACATGGATTTGCCACATCGAACCAGAGACCAGATGGTCAGAAATGGATCCAATTTTCACGCGATTTCTCCAGCAGAATTGGCTTGTGCGCTGGAGGGTAACGAGATACAACTCGCTGGGAGTAAAACTCATTTACCTGCCGCGCCAGAAGCCGATAGGCAGTTAATAGATTCGCCAGCAGATGAGGTAGCAATTATTGCTTCTTTTCCGAAGGCTTCCTTTAATGGCCTTGGGTTTCACCACCTGCTTCTTCGATGGTGGTGCTTGCTGCAGTTCCAACAGTGTCGCATCGCAGAAGCCAATGGAACGGATGGAACGGTTACAAATTATGCTGCTCTCGTTCGTATGCTGAATCAAAGCGAGCACTGTTTACTGCTTTCACAAATACAAACGTATCGCTTAGGTAAGCGTCCGTCTCGTTTTGATCCGACTATGGATATTTTATGTCCCTCTTCCACTTCCGGCTTGCGCGTTTCATGCTTCACTTGTACTCATCCTATCCACGGCTTGATGCTGCTGCTATGCAACGCTTGCATTCACTTCGTTCGTTCCTGTGTGTGTGTGCGTTTATGTTGCTTCAACCAAGGGTAAAAGTGGGCGCGAAACGTATGCTTTCTCTGTCCGACCAGCAGCAGCGAAGTTGGCGCGCGGTAATGCGGCGTGGCACCGTTTTGTGGTGTGCGTGCAAACTCGGTTCAGTTTTCTTCGTGTGAGAGCATATCGGGAAAAGCAACATTTTCATGCTGGGTCGCGCGTCGGCACGGCACTTCAAACGCTCCGAGCATTTTCGATCGTTCTCTCCTGCAGTTAATGTGTGTTTCGAGACCACGTTTTATCATCCCGCCCGCCCGTGTGGTAGAAAGTTTGAATATAACGTGCGTGAAGGTGTGAAAAAGTTAAATCAAAAACACATTTCCCATCGGGCCGAGCATTCGAAGAAGGTGAGCGGGAAGCGCCTGCAGTGCTGTCATAAAAAATCGAAGAAAACCCACGCCCAACCGCGTTTGGCGTCGCGGGGACACAGTGCCTGGTGAGGGAAGGTGAAAAAAGGTGGCTACCGTGGAATAGAGGTGGTGTTCGACTGCAAGACGCCAAAAGTGGTTAGTGGTGAAGATTTTGGTTATGATTGAAGCACTGGTGTCGTGTCGCCTAAAATCCTTGCAATTTACAACCCGCACGGTGAACTCTCCTACGGTGTGTGCGGCAAATCGAATGTACTTTATCGATTTCGTGAAACGTAAAGAAATGTTGAATGATTTTTCTGTGCCCCATACAAATCTCAGCTAGCTAGCTTTTTATCTCTCCATTCGATTGATTTTATTTCATCCAAAAGCATCGGTAAGTTTGACAGAGACAATGTTATCCCTTCAGCGTCACACACACGGCGTGCGTCGAAGGCTTCGTTGTAACATCTGCCCCGAAGGATTCGCTCTCGATTTTAACTTGCTCAATATTTCCACGTGCGAGGGTTTGGGTTTTTTTCCGCTCGTACCGGAGCAAAAGGTTCCGGCAGCGGTGGCGGGCTGGGCTGTTTGTAGCGTTGCGCGTAATTCGATTCTGGGAAAAGGGACGATGGTGATTCACGTCCGCCATTGCGGCAACACCCGGTGCCATTGGGGTCGTGGTCGTTTTTTATACATTCGGCCCTAATGTTTTTATTACCGGTAGCATCTCGATTTTATGGCATTTTTTAGGGTTCGGTTCGTGGTTCGTGGCGATCGATTGCTAGAAATGTAAATTATTGCCAATTTACAACCCATATAATTTTTCAAAGTATAGACTTGGAATCAATTTTTGTGTGTTGAAATGAATTTTATAATATATTAAAACTTCTTACTTGTTTTTTTTATCGCTACAGAATTGAACTCAACTCATATATGAAGAAATTATTCCACTCAAAATCAACAGTCTTTAGACGAAACCGTCACCTCCCAACTCGAGTTATCTGCATGTTTTCACACCCATTAGGGACGAATACACTTTGAAGCCGGATGTTTTCACTTGAGCAAAATGGAGAAGATGTCGAGTGCGATTCTGCTACTGCCACGTCCTTCTCCGCGTCCGAGTCGGTAAATTGTACGGTGACAGAAAGCAGATAGTAGCTAAGCCGGAAAAGGGTGAGATCTGTTCACGCACTGGAAGAAAGTGTCGCATTTCATCATTCTATTCCGGTACTAAGAATAGAGCATACCGAGTGAATAATCTCCAACAAATGCACTTCGGGTTCTGTTTCGTATACTCCAGAATTGTCCAGAATTTTTAAACTCACTTGAGCGAGACGCCCGCCATCTGCATAATGTGCATAGTCGATGCTGGTGTATAAAATTGAGGTCATCCTGGCGTGTGGAGTGCGTGCTGCGTGAATGAACATTGGTCGATTCTAATGGCATCATCCAAGGGAATGAAATGCATCGGATTTGTAAATGTGATTTTTCATTACAACGCCAGATCTCCCGGTCACAGGAATAAACAAATAGGACTGTTTGTTTACGACTTACACTTATACGTATGCTTCCATGCTGCTTATGCTACAACGCTTCGTTGGGTTGAGTGAGAATCTTGTGGATGAAACATGGCAAGTTTCTTCGCCTGCAGACGTCGTGTAGGAAAAAATACAGATTTGACTGACTGTTGCACTAGTCTTGGGAGACATTTTTGGTAGCTGCATGTAGCGGAATAGAATGATTATTCTCACGATACAGAGCCGCATTATAAAACAATGAACCCAAAAAACCAGGTAACATGTTGAATCGCGCAGTTAAAGAAGAATGGTCAAAAGAAAATGCCTCCAAACAAAAGACATAAAACCGATCCGCAAAGCGCTTTTTTGCAATTCCCACGTAACTGAGAAAAGTATTCTGCTCAGTTCATCCTTTCCAACACAAACCGAGCGCCTCAGGTATCGGCTCGCTGTGGGATGCCGGAAGAAAGAATTATTTGACGGGCATGAGTTTCTCTTCGGCATGCTTTTGGCAAAGGCAAAGCAAAAGTGAGGCTTGATAGATCTGTTTTGTCCACTTTCGGAAAAGTTACGTATTTCATTTCCTGTTCCTGTCCATTGCAAACCATTCCCTAGCAAGCGGGTTTCATTGCGGCATGAAAAAAGAAAAACCCGCTCCCTCTTGAGTGAGTGCAGTTTGAAGAAAATACCTTCCCCACAAACGCCCGGTTCGGTTTTAGGCAACGAGCCGTGATGGTGGCTCGTACCATACTGGTTCGGGTTTATTATTTGCGATTCGTTCCTGTTCGGTCGGTCGGTTAATTACTCTCTATTCAATGTAGATGACCACCATCATAGTTTTATGGCCATCGCTCGGATCGGACCAGTCAAAAGGCGGTCCAATTATTTCCCGATAAAATTGGGAGACCGAAATCAACCGCATTTAACAGTGGCTAAATTTCGCAAATCAGCAAGTATGCTGCTACCATACGTCAATGTCAAAATGGGCACACCGCACCGTGGTTGTGCTGTCACACGGGTCAAGGCCAAACCAGGATCCCAAAATAAGGCTACCCAGAAGGTGCTATTTTGCAGCACGATGGATAAATGCTTCCCGTGAGACTGCACGATTACCATCGCTAAAGAATTAGTAATTTCCCCCGGGAACTAGCAGACCATGCGAGGTAGTTATTTCGGACTTTTGATAAATAACTGGTTCCTCTTTTTCTTCCTATTCGTGTTCGGAACGTTCAAACGAGGGTACGCTTTGCACGCGAAATGTGTTGAATGCTGGTAGTATTAAACTCAAAATTGATTTATGAGTCACAAAACCGTAAGAGGAGGGAATATTTTCTAATCAAACGACAACAACTCTCCGACGCCTATCATAGTTCATACAAACATACAACGATGATTGTGCCGGGTAGAGTTACCTCACTTCTCGAGCAGAGCTCACTTCCCGCGGGAACTTTCCGATCGGTTTCGTGCCCTACCGTCGGTCAGCTTGATTTGATTTGTTTCCCTACGCCATTCGTGTGACTCTATCAAACGGGACCGATTGGCCCAGGCGTATTTTTCCACTCCAAAGATTACGATCGTCCGATCATGTTTAATTTTTACTGGTAACGTGTGTACGGTGACCCGCGATGCTATCGCCGCGGAAGAACAGGTCATCGATGACCAGTGCCTGGGCCGGTCGCTGTTCTTCCAGGTGTATGTTGACTGGATTTTGCAGTGTTTACATTGCCGATAGCTCTTTCGCGGCGCGTCCGCTGAAGGTCGAGGGTATCGTCTGATAGTATGAATTGTTTGTTATATTTATACATCCTTCGGCTTATCCCTAAATCCCGCCACGCTACGATGCGAGGTCGTTATGTCAAACGTGTTTGTACACCGTGTCCGTTGCGTTGTGCGCATTTTGTTTGTTTACTGCTTAAGATTACGGACCAAGAAGCTTCACGATTGAGTAATGGATGCCAAAAGCGGCAAAAAATTGAACAAAACTTAATGGGTCTAGTTGAAGTAGCAGGCTACATCGCGTTGCAGCTACTTAGCGTGGGCTGCTTGCCGAAAGGAATAGGTTAGGTGCTTACGAGGTTGTATCAAGAAATTCAGTATGTTTACAGAATCACTCCAATGTCAAGTAATTCACCACAGTACACAGTAGTAAAAAAAGTAAAAGCCTCTTGAATACAAATAAGCGACGCAATAGCGGAAGAGAAGGTCATAATTAGGACGTGTATTAGTATCTCTTTCTCTACTCCACTCGAGAACGCTTTCTTTTTTTCTTCGGGACTAGTCTGTTTTTCCTTTCTCTTCCTGTGGACATATTGATTAACCTCGATTCCCTTTCCCATACAGCCGTTACGCGCCAGTCGTGTGCGACTCAAGGTCGTAATAAATGAATCGCGGAGGCTTGTCCGTAACGGCGACGGCATGCAATCGATAGCGATTGATTTTTTTCCGACCCCACATTTACTGTGCCTGCTAACGACACCGTGCCTTCTAACGATGCTGCTCCAGCTTAGTGAACGTTTTGAACTGATTGTTTTTTTTTGTTCATTTTTCCCTCTCCATCCACAGTTCAACATCTCCATCTCCGACCAGTCGATATCGGATGTCCTGCAAGAGACGAAGAAAATCCTACAAGAGGGTGGCCAGCATGAGTCGATCGTCGTGTGTCTGCCGCTGTGCGTAGAAATTTCGCTCCGCACGTCCGAGGGTGGTAGTATGATATTGGAGTTTTGGACGCTAAGCATCAGAACGGATCAAACGAACGCACCGCAACGCGCGAACCACGTGATCTACAACCGTATGAGCTTGCTGCTCAAGTCGCTCCTGTCGGTTACGCGAGTCACGCCAGCTTATCGAGTGTCACGCCTGAAGCGCTCGGATTCCTACGACATCTACTACCGGATCTACAAAGGCGAGGCCCAAACGAATCTGTTGGGTAAGTCGGGCACCAGTAGAAGAAGGGAATCCCGTACCCTAGAAGCGTCCGTATCTGCCTGCGCGCACCGGTAAAAGATCGGGTCCGACGAAACGGTTTCATGTATCGGAGAGTCTGATCTATCGCACCCGTACGGATTGTAAACATGTTTACGCGCTACGCACGACCAGATTCCGGTTCCGGGAGGGTTTGTTTGCGAAAATGCTGCCAGCTCAGCCAGTCCTGATGCTGCGCTGGAAAGCCATCGTGAGTGGCGATGAGTGACAACCAAACAAAGGGGGTGGGAGTTAATGTGAGCGAGCGACCTTTTTAGTGCAACAAACCGCTACTTTTAGCCAGCTCCATTCCTTTACCGCTCGCAATGCATGCACCATCCGCAACGCAACGCTCCTACAAGCGAGCGAGCGAGCGAGCGAGTAATCAACACTTCAAAGTCCATTTTCGTGTCAACGACGCACACAAATACACGCTCAAGTATGCACTACTATCAATGGACTAAATCGACGCGAAACAGGTTTTAGTCTGCAGTTGGGGGAGGGAGAGGAGATGCGTGCGTACAACTAGCTCCAAACATGGCAGTATATTTGCTTGCAGAAGTGTTCGGCGTCCGTGCTCTGGCGCCGTGCTTTTGCCCTGGGGCAGGCATAACTCCTAAAGTAACACCGGCAAATATTAATTACCTTGAGCAGCGATGGTAGTTTCGCGACGTTCTTTTGCAACGATGGCGCCAGATATACGCAACCGAGGTCTTATTTTGCATTCGTGTGGAGCTAGATTTTTTTTTCTGTGCTCGAGAAGTCAACGTTCGGAGTTTGTTCTGGCGGATGAACTCGGGTAAAATAGAGTTTTTTTTTATATTTGTAATATTCATTGCACGTGATTAAGGGTTGAAATTTGTATTATTCTTTTGAAAAGAAACCATTCTCTAATTGTAAACTACGAACTGAGCGCTTCGAAGACAGCCGTCATCTAATGATTATGCTGTAACTGAGGGAACATAAAACAAAAAAACGTCAAAAAATCGTCACGATCATTTACGATCGGTCGGTAAATTTAGAAGAAGAAAGGGATAAAAAGAACCAAAACGAACACCACGCTGGTGTTGGTGCAATGTTCCGGTACAAAGTCTGCCACTACGGCAGTCTCTAGCAGACGACCTTCGCACAAAGTCGTACAGTATCGTACAGCACGTACGGTCGAGACTTCGGAGCCCCATGCAGTTCGTGATTGCAAAAAAGTCCCTGCTGTACAGACACCCTTCGCGACTAACCGAGAGTGCTAAAACGGCATCGGTGAATTTCATTGTTTAAGCACCAGCTTCCCCCCAGTCGCCGTCATCGTAGCAGGTGCTGTCGCACCAGCAGCTGCTGTTATTTGCATTTTAGATTGCGTTCGTTGCCGGCATTTTCAAAGCGCTTCGGTGCGTGACTGCGACGCTGCGTGCAGTGCATTGCTCATCTCGCGTAGCGCATCTGTAGGAGAAATACAAAGAACACTCACCGTGTGCAATCGATGAATCTTTGCTTGAAGGATGCCGCATCATTGTTAAGTATTTAAACAATGTTTCAATACACTTCGTTACTCTGTGATGCAACGTGCTTAGCAAGTGGAGGCCCGTCGATCAGTTCCATAGTCATTGTTTAAAAAGATGAAGCGTTGCTGTGATGTTGCTGCTTGAACGATTCATTTACGACATGGTGCTGAAGATGTGAAATTTGTTGATTTTGCTTTTGTTTTTTTGTTTTTGTTTTTTTTTTTGTTAAAACGCTTTAAAACTTCATCCCAACCCAAAACATTATCTGTGCACGCGACCATGCGCGCGATGATGAGGCGCAACGTGCGCAAAAGCACGCCTCATTGTGCTACGGAGCATGCGCGAGATTTGACTGGCGCCAGCCGACGTGTTGGAAATGGTCAGAACGGATGAATGGAGAGAGGAGAGAGGGAGGTATCTCAGTAATTGGCTTTAATTAGGTTTGATTTATGATGCACGCTGTCTATGCGTCTATCTGGCATGGGTTCCGAGTCCGAAGGTCGACATTATTTCCTGCCTGCTACACCCCCACGGACGCGTTTAAACGACGTTCTATTAGCGATGAGATGAGCTAAGCGATAGTGGCCGATAGTAGTAGTATTAGTAGCGCGAACGGGATGAATCAACCCGAGAGGAAATCTACTCAGGCTGAGAAAGCTGCGTCCGTGCTGGCACGATTAAGCGGAAGTGCAACCAATCACTTTTCGCCATATCTATACAACAATGCACATTTCGCGCGTCGGATAGCAACAACACCCGTTCCGTCGCTGGCCGTTGGTCGTAAAAATGTCAAGGAAGTAGCAACGTTCGACCGACCGTCGTTGCAGCAAAGCGTTAGCTGCACACTGGTTGAGCTTGTTGCTAGGAGCGATACGGTGGTGGTGCAATCGGCATTCAGCTCAGAATCTTTCGCCCGGCGCCGAGGACGTGTTGGGGCAGGCTATCATTTCGTGTTGCTTATCGTGGGTTACTTCCATTGTCGTGAAAGTAGATACTGGCTCCGGTGCTGGTGTAAGTAGCGAGGAATCAGGTCGAGGAGCTTTCCAACGCGCGTCTCATATTGTGTGGGCCACGCATGCAAAGTGGGCTAAAAAGATACGGTGGCTTAGTGTGAAGTAACAATGTAGCTCCGGATCGTGACTTATTTTCGTTGGTCTGGAGAATTAAAGTAATCAGGTAAACCGTTCGGCTTGGAGGGCAATCCAACGTGGGTTGCCGCACGCTCCACCGGTACGTGCCTTCGTTTTTACACAAAATCTTGCAGATACGAAGTTGACGGTTAAGTTATATTACCAAACATTTAATGCTATAACGTCTCTATTTGTAGATAGTCACATCAACAGCACGCACACATGGCGAAATGCAGCAATCCGTATCAAACTGAGTAACCGAACCGATACAGTCGCACCAAGCGGAAGTTAATGAAGTCTCTTTTGTGACTGTTTTCCGTCTGCTGCCTTTCCCATTAGCTGCAACGGGCGCATAGAATGTGGAATGTGAAGAATGTGGGCACTCTTCGGCTGCCCAGCGGCGCGTAATTCCGGTCATTGAAAAATGTTTCACCGATACGCGTGCGAGAGCGCTTGGAACCGTCGGCGTCCTTGTCCGATCGTAACTCGATTTTCGGCAACGGTGGCAACAAAATCGAGCCCTTCTAGCAAAAGGCGTAAGTTAGAAAGCGTTGCCACCGATTTCGTGTCATCGCTGAAGGTGCACATAGAAGTAGACCATGCCGAATCGATTGATGTGGGGTTGAGAACGGAACTTGAGCTTGGCTGATTGTTGATGATTGTTTAATTATTTTTTTTTTAAAGCGCGTCGTATCGCTACCGGGCACTAGTGTTATATCCAATTTTCCGTAGTCGTACAAGATCTAGCCTGTGTCCCCGTTTCGTGCCCGGGAAGTAAATGACCGATCAGGCCTTTTGACCCGAATCGAACGGCACGAAGGGCCGTCTACTTTTGTCTACTTGACTTGGACGTGTATCAGGTGGTTTAGTAAATGCATCAACAGTACCCGGAATCACCGCCCGTCGCATTATGCAATTTATGCGAATAAATTAGAACAAACGCCTTTGCTTCGTGCACTAAGCCCTGAGCGTGAGCTAGTGCTTGTTACCGGGTCAAGTTAGGGGTATAAGGAAGCGGTTTTTAAAAACCCGCTCAATCAACCAATCTGGAAGTGCCGACAAAATTTGGATCACCCATACTGTAAAACGAGCACTCACGTGAGGATAGTGTACGGTAGCACCGTGTGGGGCATGTGGCTTTAGGTGGAAAAAAATTGCTTTCACAACTACCTGGGCATACACGTCGGTAACCGCGATTGGTTCGGCGCCATCGTGGCGATAATTTAAATTTCACATTTCCCGCGGCAGGAAGGCACACGTTGCCGTGGAAGGAGACGAGCACGATGAACGGCAATCCCGTGTTTACACAGATTGGATTGGATGCACATCCCCAAAGGGAAGAGAGAGGCAAGAAAATAGCCTCTACAGCTTGAAACAACAACCTCTTTCAATCTGTGAGAAGCGACAGAAAATGACTCTTTACTGCAGGCGTTCGATACCCTAGCCTAAGCCCTGGCACGTGCCGGTCAGCCGCTCGACACGTTCAAGTAAACATATAAAAAATACCACTAAATTGCTCCACCGTACGCACATCGTCGTATGGCGCGTGCTTGGTAGTTTTTCCTCCGAAAGATTACTTACTGCCTGCATTCGTCGGGAGGAAGCCAACCGACCTTACCACACGACATTACTATGCCCTCCACGGCGAGTGTGCCTGCTGTCGAGTGGATAGTGGTGGTTGCGAAGGAAAGCGGCAAAAAAAGATCGCGAGACTTAATTGCACGCAGGAAGCGTGGACGTGTTGGGCACGAGCACCAGCTTCGATCGGTGCAGATTTACTCAAGGAAGTGCAGAATGTATCATTCTGCTAGCTGACGCTGCCGGTAGAAATTGTGTGAACGATTAATGCCTCCACATGTGCTGTAGCGACCGGTTGAGTTGCCTGGCACACCTGAGCAAAGGCAAAGGCGTACGGTGATAAAATATTAATTAGCAGGATTTTTTTTCCTTTCTTCCTTGTAACACCCAATGCCTGTGAAGATTGTGCATTTTAATACATATGCTAATGGTCGAACAAAAAACCGGTTCCAATCGTGCGCTTCGTTCGCAACGTTAAAGATGATGCTCTATCGGACGTGCACGGAACGCAAGCACCACCAGCACCAGCGAGCTGGGGAATTCCGCTAATAAATGAAACGTGTCATATTTCCCGCAGATATCGCGCAGGCCCCGGTGGGGTGGTTTTTACACCGAGCCAGATTGCCACGGAGCATGGTTTTTGGCACGTATCGCATCCAATCGGGCCTGCTTGTTGGGTTTCCATGAAAGTTTAGGTTCAAAACAATATCGTCCTCACCCAATTCGTGTTGCATGGTTTGAAAACGTAATGCATCGATTTTTTAACAGTGCAACTAGTGGTGACTAGCGGCTAGTGAGTAACCCAATTAGAGTGGTGCCGGATCGGATCGTAAAACTATGAACGGGGTACGAAGGGGGGGGGGGGGGGGGAAGAAGAGCGCACAATTGGCAAACCATGGAATGTGCTCCATGTCAAGGTCAGTCACGATTAGCACGGCCTGCCTGGTTCCAGTGATTCTGATGCCTTTGCGTCCATCCTCTGGAGCCCTTGTAGGGTTTCGACGATATTCGCATTCAATTTACCTTGGCGCCTCGACCAAAGCCGGACGCCGGTTACATGAGGAGGGAAGGCCCAAGGGTCTCGATATAGTTGCATAAAAATAACACGAATCCCTCACGTATGTGCGGGTGAGTTTGACCGTAAGTTCTCCAATCCGTGTGTCTGTCGAGTCTCCAGCATGTAACAATTTTGTTTTTTTTTTGCGCCACCCACCGTCAAACGCATTCCAAAGGTATTGAAATATTGGAAAAGGTGTCGACTGCCCGACTGCTGGGTGATATAATTCTCATCGATTGCCTATGTGCCGGTCCGCGGATATTGCGTTCCAAATCTCAGTGCAAGACACACTCACACAAGGACAGGTGCGTACAGTGAAGAACGGAACCTGTGAAGCCCGCGGGATGTTGTGAAGTGGCCGGTAGAAGGTTGTTTATTTGCTATTGACGTTTTTCCGCCCGTCGCTTGAAACTGGTTCAAACTGGGACGCTAGAGTAGCGATCGGTCTTGGAACGAGTGCCCATTTCCGTGTAGTGTTTGTTACCAGATAATTCTGCTCTCTTTGTGCGTGATAAGTATTTGCTGTCAACACAAACTCGCTGGTTCACGAATCACGATTGTTTCGTGCTAGCTCATCAATTTCCCGTACACCACTTTTATCTATCAATCGATTTACAATATACCAAAGGTGGTGACGAAGCAAAACCATGCGAGTATTGTGAAAATGTTGGGGAACATGGGAAACAGGAATATGTTGTTTACGATCTTTGCCTGTCCGGGAGCAGTGGGCAGCCTGCCCGCTTACCACCTGCAAAGCGCCTTATCGGATCGGCTCCATTATCATCATCGGAATGGATGTGATACAGCCACTTTTTGTTGATATTTCACGCTCACGCGGCGAATTGTCAAAGCTGTGGTGTCACGTTCCGCTGACATACGCTTTTTTAACATTTCTACTCGCATATGCAGCACTGATGCGTGATCTTTCAGCCTGATTAAACGGTTGCACTTCCTCCATGGAAGTGAGTAATTGATCGTTGAACATTGATCTTTACGTTGACATTTGCGAGAGTGGATTAAAAAATGGCATGAAACTTCCTATCGGGGTTGGAGGTATCTCCCATGCTTCATCGCAAATGTCACCTAGTCGTAAAACCTCGTTCGAATGAAAAATTCTGTTTTGGTTGTTAGAAATATTCGCTTGCACATGGTGGTTGGTTTAAATTGTGCTGCAAGAACTCCATGTGCTTGAAAAAAAATACGAACGGATTTTAAAATCCGGTTCGACTACATTCCTCGGGATATATCTCATGATTTTGTTCCGCAAAAAACGGCTGGCCTCCTGCATTATGACACGTCCCACTCATTTGCATACTAGTCGAGTGCATACCGAGAGTTAGTCTGTTTGCTGCAGTGCAATTGTTGTACTCACTATTTGTTATGTTTCGCTCTCAGTTTCACAACATGCACCACTATAACACTCCCGTCTGTGCCGGTTTTCGAACCCAACCTAGCCGGCATCATCATCGACATGCACTTGCAATTAGAAGAACATGTCGGTGCGAATCGCTCGCTAGTAGTAGCTCAAATATAACTCGCCAACCGGTGCGAAACCGTAGTGAAGAGGTTTATTTTTAAACCAGCCATACCGCACTGAACCATACCGGCGGCAACCGCAGCAGCAGCAACAACAACAACAGCATAAGCATGAACCGTGTTCAATGTCACAGGGGGCCGGTTTAAGAAAATTATAGACATTTCTTCCTCGTGTGTTCTCTCGGCTGCCCCAGGTACGTGTGCACGCTCAAGCAAAAGCTTCGAGCTTCCTTCTACAGAGCACACACGAGCACAAAACAAGCCGGCTTGGCCGATTAGTGCACGATCGGTGTTTTTAACATCGGATCAGTCACTCGAAGGAGTGTCTAGGGGAAGTTCTCCCGCCCGCTCACGCTTCACTATTCGGGGTCCTAATCGCAGTCCGGTTCAAAAACAATCGAGCAGCGTGCTGGCTGTTTGTGTTTTGTTCGCTTCCGTAGCTGACTTGAAAGATCATAATGTTTTTCAGCCCGTCGTGTTCGAACGATGATCAGTAAACATATCAGTATTAAAATTCATACGCACAAAACATTTGTTCAAACACACGCGGGCTCGTATGAACGTCTAATGAGTACGATGCTGATCGTTGTCGTAAACAATAGCTCCTGCATCTGATACGATTAAAATTAGACTGTTTGGTGTTGGATCGCCCGTGTGTTGTTTGTCTCAACTTGGCACGGGAAATATAAACAGTGTGTAGTGTAGCAGCAGCAAAAATAACCACCACTATCCGCCATAAGAATCCCAACAAAAGATCTTTCTTCCTCGCCCGGGTAGAAGAAATGTCCGGAAATTGAGTTCGAGGCGAGCTAGATGAACTTCCCGTGGTGTGGATGCTTATCTTCCACACCAGAAGAGCGTCTTTGTTTTCACCCGCCCATGCAACTCTCGCGTTCTTTAGTTGCAGTTGCAGCGGGTTTGTGCGAGAGGATTATTAATCTCTTCCGACCGGACCGTTGTCCGAAGTCCAAAAGTACACGACACGGGTATGAATCAGCGTGACGGAAGTTCATCGAAACATAATCCGCAAGTATTATTCTGGAATTTTGCCCAGTTACTTCCTTCTTTATTCGCTAACAAGTGCGTTAGCCAATCTTTTGTGTGGTGAGATTTCCAGGAGTATTACTACGGAACGCTGATAAGACGTTTGTGGCATAAACAAAAAACTGACATCACATGTATACCTGAACTATGACCGATGACCGTAGTATAAAATATCGTAACCACAACCACACGCATTCGGGCGTGCTTATCTAAGCAGAGATAAGCAGTGCTCATTTTCACGGCTAGCTAGATAACCCCCCATGACGATGGTGGTCCAGGCAGTCCCCTGCCGAGGTTAACCTGCTGACCCGACAACCCCACCTGGCACCGGTCGGTACCGCAGATCACCCCGAAAGGCATCTGAAAGGCACCTAGTCGCTTCTTTTCTGCGCCTTATTTTACTGTCCGGCGATGGCACCACAAGATGATGGTTCGCTATCAATCGCGGTAGCTCTCGATGCTTGCTTATCGCATACTACACCGCACCAGTGCCGGCACCAGTTTGAGCTAGGCAATCTGCAGCGCAGCGAAAACGTGTGGTGTAAACTAACGTGAATTCTCATACTTCCTTATCTTTCCGCGCACTGAGATTGACGTCAGCCCGGAATTAGCTCCACAACCGGAGCGGGCGGCGTGTCAGTTCGCGGTACCATCTGACCGTTTCCCCCCCGTGAGAGGCCTTTCCTCCGATTACAACTTCACTTTCCTTATCTGGTGTGTTTCCACGAGAGGAGGGGTGATGGACGAGTTTGGTGAGTGGCGGGAAGATGGGAGCTTCTACCAAACAAAAGGTTTGCCTCCCAGCTTCCATCCCTCAAACCCTCGCGGCATTCAGGTGTCTGTGAATAGATAGACCGGGCAACGATTAATCAATCCAAGCACCGTGGCGCCAAGCTGCCGATTGTCTCTGGGAGATAATGAGGGGGAGTGGGTCGGTGCAACAGGCATCTTCGTTTAATATTCTCTCTAACATAGACTTTCCCATCCACCCACTCATTGCAGCTAGGGTGTGTAACTCAAACGACGAATGGAGGCCAACCGCGACGGCTCATCATTCTCGCTTAGATCATTCTAGCTCTTTACGCCCAGCGTGTTGACCCTCGGCTGAGACGAGCATGAGTGCGATTTTATGCACCGCAAGGGATTCGCTCTAGACATTAGTTGTGAGCAAATGTTTTGGCGGGCAAATATTTTTAAAAGCCGGCATCGCTTCGGTACAAAACCGGCCGGGAGTTTTCGGTTTGGCAATCGTGTTTGACGATCGCGCGAGAGACAGATCAGGCTAAAAATAAACCTCCGATGTACCGGCTGCCAGTCCTGATGCCGTAGGCTATTATTATCGCGCGAATCGCGAGTACGCGCTAGACAAAAAGAAGGGGAATTCGCGATCACCAATCTCTTCTGCTAGAGTATGTGTGTGTTTGTGCAGCCTTCATCTTCTGCGGTTGTGTGTGATGGAGAGTTTCGCACGGTTTTCGCGACGCGCTGCAAAAAAAAAACAAGCTATCGGAATTGCAATCTTTTCTTATGCATTGTGTGTATTTGGTGTTGCATAGCAACAGTGGCTCGATTGGGAAGGTGATATAGTCTCTACATCATGTAGTAGCAGCAGCAGCAGCATCGACAACGGCTGCAGACACCGCTGTCGGAAGCGGTGAGCCAAATTGGATAATCGACGCCCATCAGGCGCGTAGATGACTGACGCCAACACACTAGCCTTCGCGGACGACGGTTTGGCAAAGGTGGTGGCGATGGTGTTTATTGTTAGCAGTCCCGTGACGACGGAAGCGGGCTGGTGACAGATTTATCATTAATGTTCCGATGCTGCATTATGTAAGTGCAGCATTCGCCGATTTCGCGCCGTAAGAGACAGAGTGGGCGCGGCACGTTCACTACCCACTCTGGTTAGGATTCTACCCGGCTGCAAACATACGCACACATGCATGCTGCCCGGGAGGCAGCGAACTCCCGCAGCGAAAGCGCAAAGTTGTCAGGGGTTAGGTGGGCCTTTCAATATCAAAACAAAACGATTATGTCCATTTGTTTGTTGACGGTGGTAGCTCGTGCGCGCTGGTGTGCGCGGTGGATTGGTATGGAAATTGGACATACCACCCGTAGTTGTGAACCACGTCAACGGTTCGGTATGAACGGTTGGAGAGAATAATGTGAACGTACTGCTGCTGCTGCTGCATGCGTAGGGGACAAAGGAGAGTGAGTGACCGGACTTTAAACTGCTCTAGTAGGAGTTGTGTGGTGTGATCTAGCTTTCTAGATGGGTTTTTTTTAAATATTTTTATTCCAGTCTTTCAAGTTGTTGCATTTATTTGGAAATTTGTAAAAAATTACCATGACCCAAAAAATCACTTTCTGTTGGATTGACTGGTGGCGCCAGCATCTTGCTGCCATTTATGGTGACAGTAGCGATCGTACACCGTGGCAAAATCGGCGGATCTCTCAACCCCTTCCCAAGTGTGGCTCATGCTGAGTGTTTCAACACCCAGTTTGTGCCAGATGCGATCTCTCCTCGATCGTTCACCGCAATCTGCTCTCCGCAACGTTCGCTCCGGGTGCACCACTCGTAGGGACGGATCCGTACAATCTTGCGATGGTGGGGTTCGAGCGGAATACCCACACACCCGACTGGTGGCGCCCAAGCACTGCTACAACGACACAAACTCGACGGCTCCGTGTGTCTTTGTGTGTGTTCGAGCGCGCGAGCACTCGCGCAACCGTTGTACCCACCCCAAAAGCAATGCACACTCATTCCGATTCTCTCATTCATTTCCCAACCGCTCGTCCCAACAGGCGATGGTTTCAACCAGGTTCGCGTCGGACAGTTGTGCACACAAATCGGAACGCTAAACATGGCAGTGGCCTACCGGACGAAGATTACGTTCTCCCCAACGCAAACCGGACGCGACAACACGATCATGCTGAAGAGCGATCACTTCCTGAAGGATATCAGCCCGAAGCACGCACGCTACAACTACAACAAGAAGCTGTAAGTATCGCTGTTGCTGAGTGAACCCGTAGCCGCCCGTTCCGTTCCGTTTTCTGGATTATTCTAAGTCGCGCGGTGCCTTTTTGTGAAACGTGTTTACGGTGACTTCCCTTTCTGGTAGGAGTTTTAGTAAAAGTGTACGAAGGCCCAAAAATCGAAACCGGATCCTGCGGTGCTTACAACCTTGGACAGTGAATTTCAGTAGGCGGTGAATGTGTGCACGTAGTGTTTGTGACTAGCAACTGCAGGTGTGTCGTACGGTGTCTTGAAACCCCCAAAAAAAGTCCACCCTCCACGTTCACCTAGACGAAAAATTCGCTGATTCATGCGTCCCGTGCATTTGCGTCACTGCCACATACATGCTGAGGCGGGGGGCCCTCTTTTAGTGTCACAGCTCAGTGTCATACAAACGATGGAACGTTGAAGAGCACCGAAACGGATGCGTGTGTGTTTGGTGGAAACGGTGGCGACGGTGGTGATTGTTCGCATGCTCGCTAGCTGCAGCATGATAGATGAAGATGATGGTTTTGGTGTCGTGGACAGCGACCCGTCCGCGCTCGAGTGCTTCAAATTCCACAGCATCTCAGTCACGGAGACGAAACACGACGATGGAACGGGTGGAATAGATTGAACCACAAACACTCGCACACCGCTGCCCAGTGGGATGGCACATTCCATGCTGCAGGGGCCGCGGGGCTTATGAAAAATTATGCCATTGGAATGAAGGACGGCCAAGGAGAGGGAAGAGGCGAATGTTGGAATGCATTTGATTGCTCCGCTGCTGCCAGTGTAGGTGATAATGAGCGAGTGAGAAAAAGTCAATCCCGCAACAAAGTATGTCATGTGTGCGAATGGGTGAGAAACGATCCACCGACAGATGGCGCTTCGCGAGTCGCGATGACGACCCGGATCGGTTTTTTAGAAACCATGGGCAACTTAGACCTCGTCGGTGTTGAAGGCTGTCGAGCTATCGCGGTGTGTCGAGAATTTTGTGTTCCACGTATGCATCACGAGGTGGGGTATCCTACCACCGCGTGCATGTGACATTGCTTGTGATGTGCAGCCTTCGGATGTCCCGAGATCGATCGTGTACGGCGGCGCAACAAGTGGTGGAAAAAATAACCGGTTTGAAAATTTTGTGAATTCGACATCGGGGGTTACCCCGACTAACCATCCTTGATGGGCTGCACCTGAGCAGTGTCTTCACTTGTGTAGATGGGGGTGACGGTGGGGGGAGGGGGTTTCGTGTGCACTACTGTGTTGGTGCACAGTGCCCCAACATGTTCACAGTGTCACAGACACAAACGCACACAGCGTATCACGAAGGAAATGGAAAGTGGGTGATATCTCCAACCGATGAGTAGCAGTGGAGTTCGTATTTTGGATGATACTTTAGTAGGTAATACTAGGTGATACATCCGCTTGAAGCGAGTATAGATAAGGTTGGTCAAACGAACAAGGACATTTGAAATTGTATAATTAAGTTTGTAAAGAATATACTCAAATGCTTGAAGCACCCCCAAGATAAGAAGATAACACAACATTTACAATGCTCTCTGAAAGCAGTAGTAACTCAAAGGGATTAGTAGTATTTTTTCTTTGTAAATTGTATCTTCAAGCAACGTAGCGCTAAGTATAGATAAAAAAACATCTTTATAGCTAAAACCAACAACCACTGCTACTCAAATTATTCCAATCTACTCGATAAGGGTTCCTGAACGAACTTACTGCTCCACTTCGACGGTGGTGCGGTTGAATAATCTTTCCTTGATAACTACCAACCGCTGATAAGATTGCCTTCCAACCATCACCTTCAAGCCCCAACATCATGCCCCCATGGCGGATAGTTGTGAAAAAGACTAACGTTGCCGCGGCAATTTACCTTTCGCCTACCAATAACCGGATCGTATCGATCCGTCGGTGTTACGCGACACACAGCATCTTCCAACCGACCCACAGCAGAGCCGTCCGTTCACTTTCAGCAAGCTTCAGGACAAATCGTTCCGGGCGCGATCGGTCCTCGCTCTGGCGTGGCGAAGGGCGCATAATCACCCTGCCCTATCAGCATTATCGCGGCGGTCATTTTCAGCATCGCAACAACAGTAATTGCATATTGCGCGAAAATACACCCGATGCGGTGAAAATGATGCAGGTTGCGTTTTGCAATCATGCTTTAGTGCCAAAAATAAAGTTTTATGACCTGTGCACCTATCAATGTTTAAAATGGCTAGGCAACAAGCGGTGAAGCGAGACGAAAAGAAGCTTCAGGTTTGCTGTTTATTT
Source organism: Anopheles farauti No. 4 (assembly GCA_000956215.1). Classification (NCBI taxonomy): domain Eukaryota; kingdom Metazoa; phylum Arthropoda; class Insecta; order Diptera; family Culicidae; genus Anopheles; species Anopheles farauti No. 4. Next base: position 5,693 of record JXWZ01007321.1, on the reverse strand, counting down.
ATTTGCAGATTAGCACAGTTTCTGCTCCAGCACAAGCTTTCTCCCGTGTAGTTGTAAAATAATAAATAATTGGTAATCCGGGAGAGGTAACGCGAGCCGGCGCTTCTAACCGCCTTTCACTCGATGGTGAAAAATTGATCATAAACAACTGCGCGAGGGCGGGTAGATTCATTCATAAAAAAACATCACATTCGCTCGTTTAACGAGCCAAAAGTGCGTGGGACTGATGTTGGTGCCCTAAACCCACGTAGAGGATTTGTTTGTGGGTACGTCTTATATTCGTGGGCGAGATACAAGACCAAGCATCTCGAAGTGCTGGGTAATCAAGAAACCCTCCCCCGTGTCAAGTGGAATGATCGATATTTCCTTTATTAAATTCAATGCACTACCGCCAATCGTTTGCAGCAGTTACACTTTTTAATCATTGCACAGTCTATGCGTGGTGTAAAAGTGAAATATGCTTACGAAAGTGTATGCAGTTGTCGCCTCCTACTCGAAGCGACCCTTTCCGACGGATCTCCACTACTGTACGTTGATTCGCCGGTTATTCTGCCAGCAACCCCGCCGATCGTGGATCAAGTCTTCGAGGCCTATTTATGGTTCGAAGTTGAAGACAGAAAACCCACCCAATCGACGCCGGTCGGTCGGTGGGAGGAAAGTATGGAACGCTCAAGGTGCATTTAAGTTTCTCTTGAACATATGGTCAATTTGCCACACATGTGACACACATATACAGCGTGATTCATCTGGGTATTCCGCTGCGGATGAATCACGTGATCTTCTGCCACTACCTCTTATCGCTCGAGCACGTTACTTTCATGTGACTCGGTTTAGTAAACGAAAATCGAGCTTTATATAATGTTAGGCTTAGTGTTCGGTAATGATTGTCTTCCCATTAACTGCGGATTCTGATAAGAGGTCGCTATTACTGGCAGTTCTATGCGACACACACATAGCTTCGAGGGAATTATGACTCAATTCGCGGTGTGGTTCGGCTTCATCGGAACTACTGGTGCACTGACATTCTAAGAAAAGCTTACATATTTATCGTAGAACACAGGAATGCGTTGTTTGTTTCGCAAATGACGCACAAACGCGTTTGAACAAACACAGAATTGGCATGTTCGACACCGCGGAGCAAGACGACGAAGTGGAAGATTGTCATAAAAGGCCCAGTCTTCAGGCCCAGTCTGAAGCGTAAACATGGAAGCTTCCAGGGAAAATCGTAGTTTACATGATAATCTGGACGGAAATAGCAACGAAATACGCCAAGCAAAATAAATGCACCGAGAGCGGACGGGCAGGCTGTCGAAATGAACGCGGACTGTCAAAATAAAACTCTTGCGTACTACGATAAGATCCCATTGCATCGTATACTGCACCTGTACTAATCAAATATTGTTCTTATGCTACTCTTCCGCAGTGAGAAAAAGGTTATCGATTTGGACAAACCGATGCGTTGCGGTGCCTTCGTTGATGCCTCGCGTGTGAAGAAGTACACCGAGGATGACTACATACTGCCAGAGACGCCACCGTTCAGCTGGCTGTTACCGAAACCGCGCGACGAGAGCACCTTCTGCGGTGAGGATCGTGTATCGCTACACTCGCCGACAAACGTAGATGAAAATTGCTCCAGCAACGCTAACAATCTCAACAACAACAACAGCAAGGGATCATATGAATCGAACAGTGGCGCCACCGCTACCGGTCCCATGCATTTTCGGTTGTCCCAGTCGCCGAAGAGCAATGCAGCCGACGGGATCGGTGGTGCGACGGCGCTAACCGGTGCGACGGTAGCGATCCCGCCAACGTACACCACCACCGGCGGTACGTCTCCACCCTGCTCGCTCGGTGCCGGCGGTGAACTGCGCCGTTCGTCCCGGTGGTCAATCCGACGGGACCCGTCCGAGAACGATCCGATGATGAAGGAGCTGCCGTTCGCGTTTGCGGAAACGACGGCCCAGGGCGAGCTGGCGAAGTTCTTGCGCGAATGTTCGATCGCACCCACGCTACACGAGTTCGACATGAAGCGATCGAGCGGGGCGGACACAATCATCGAGGAGGAGCACATGGACGGGAGCCGGATACTGACCGAGGCCGACACGTGCCCGGACAGTGGCGATGAGGACGACACGGCCGACGTGACCCGCCAGCTAGAGCAGTTCGAAACGTGCCTGCCCGAGTACGAGTACCTATTGTCCTCCCTCTGCCAGTCGATAGACAGCAACTCGAACAGCTAAGCTAAGGGAGGGAAAACAATTCGGGATAATCATTAGAGGGTGTAATAAGCCGGGACTATTATTAATTTTAACGAGAGAACCAACTGTCGACTGATATTTTTTGATGATATTCATCTCAACACAACACACACACACACACATACAGAATACACATATGTAGCAAAGTGGAAGAGAAGGATTGCGAACAAAACACGAAACACACTAAACATGTTTGATGCATTGTACGGTAAAGTTGGCAGAAAGTGAAAACTTAGTAAGCACACAGCGAGATCAAGATGGCAGCAGGTAGTGGGCAAAGAAAGGAGGTTGCGTTTAACCACGGTTTTGTTGGATACAGCTGGCCAAACGATGATGAAATGGACGGATGTGTGTGTGTGTGGGTGGACCGGTGGGCAGAGAGAAAATGACAAACCGTTTTGCTTGAAAGAAGTACGTTTCCTTGCCTTAGCCATAAAAAAAACAAACACACACTACTGTAGCTTAGGCGTCTGTAAAACTATAGTCGATACATCGATGAATCAAAGTTCCTTAGCGTGCGATGGACGAGGGAAAAAGGACGAGGAGGAGGATGCCGTTCCCGTTTTCCCTCGGGCAATCTTACAGAGAGAAAGGATATGCAGCATTCATTTGACGATTATTGTGTTTGTCTGTTTGTTTTATTTTTATCAAGCTAAATTATCGACTACTCTCTCAGCCATATGCCATACTGCGGCGTGTCTGTGAGGACGCGCGCGCGCTTTTACGCGGCAAAGGAAAGCTTTCCGCTTTGGTGTGCGCATATCGACGCTCTAGATTTTTTACGCTATTTGAACCCGATTGGCTTTAACTTTCTTGGTGTTTATTTTTTCGTCTGCTTTAAGCGCGATAGTAGGGTATTGGCAGTAGGCAAAATGATGAAGGAAGAAAAAAGCTCTTGTTAGGCGAAAAAATGGGCGTGTTTACGTTCGTCCTGGAAAGATTTTCTCACCCGCGAACTGCGCGATGGCTTCTGTAAATAGTACAACTTGTCGTGTATTGCTTATTTTTTTATATTTTAAATTCATTGTATAAAGCATCGCATTATAAAAACATTCGCCCATTTGTCATTCTTTAGATGTTCGGGTTTAGTATATGCGCGCAGGTTTTTTTCTGTTCGGGGCGGGAAAATGTTTACCACTTCGAGCGTAAACCGATTCTTTGGCAATGATATGTAGACAAAATTTGAAGCGAACCGAAGAGAAGCGCTGTGTACACTAATCAAAATCATCGTTACAGTCAGAATCAAACCTAGTAGGTCCAGACAGAGAGATAGAGAGAGAAGGAGGGAGAGAGAGAAAGGAGTCTCGTATTGTTATTCACGATTTTTATCCTTTTGACAGATTATATTCGATTACAGCGATCGTGGGTAGATCGCGAGCGGGGAAGGGAAAGGTTAGGCAAACCAAACCGCGACTTAGGTGGGCCAGATAAACCACATTAAATATAAGCTACAAAAGCTTACGCTTTAAACTTACCTCTAAGTTTTCCGTTTTCGCGCTATGCTCTACCATATCTTTATCCAAACCAATCATACTTACTGCTGCACTACATGGGAAGAAGGTTGAATATGCTTGTTTGTTTTTTTTTTGTCAATAAGAATATACGTAAACATATGCGCCCAAAAGGAGTAGAAAGATAGCAAAGTATTTCGTTAGCATCACAAGAAACTATTATTTACTGCTATGGAATAATCCTTTCAAAAAACCAATATGTCGAGTTAAAGGCCAAACTTTAGTGTATAAGTGAATTAAAACATGCTTCTTTACCATACAGTTTACCTCCTTGGCTCAATCAATCTTTTGTCGGCTAACCGTTTATCCGCGCATGCCTTTCTTTCGCGTTGTCGACGAGACTGATGAACTTTTTACGGTAGTAAATGCAAAATTTGTGTCGATCATTATTTCGCCCTAAATTAAACGTTAGTCAAAAGTTGAGTCATTTACATTTCGGATAGCACATAACGTCGGTGATCGTGTGATGCGATTTATTTTAGAAAAAAATGGGTTATAGTTTGAACAAAAAGGGGGAAGTGTGAAGTTTTTTTTTGAATTTATTCTGGTGGTATATGTAGATAACGAAGAAGCGGGTGGGTGAAAGCGAAGCTGGTGCATTGTAGTATTTAGAAACCTTTTCAAGACTTTTTCAACATTTTGTTTTCCGCCTTTTTTTGGTTGCTATTAATAATATTCACTACAGTCAGTCAGGACAAAAGGAATCCCCCAGAAATGTTTAGAAAGCGAAACCAATAACGTCAGTAAAATAAGAACCGAAAATACCATCAACAAAAAATGGGGACGAAATGCATCAAATAGTTATTTTTTCAGTTTTTTTGCCTTACAACAACACTAAACCGATCATGTCTGCAAACAAATAAAACCAAATTATTAAGAAAACAGAAACCATGGACCTATCGTTTTTAATTGCGTTATAAAGATCCGAAAGAAACCAACTGGAACTTAATATAATTGACACCGCAGAAACGAACAAGCCTTTAGCTGAGATGAAAGGTGAGACACAGTTTCCACGTGTACAACTTTTACTTCCACCAACTGTAAACTGTAAGCTTTGAAGCAGGCAACGTGAAGCTTTTTTCAAAGCTTTGGAGAGATGAGGCAGCGCTTTGTCTTACGTGCTGGAATGGTGCATTCGTGTATTTATCACATTTTTATCTCATTTTCAAAAGTACGCAGACTGCGAATTTATAAAGTAAACATAAAAATATATTTATTGAGGACTTTTTTCCGATAAAGTGATAATCTAACATAAATATCATTTTAAGCAGCTACTACACTCGTTCAATCTTTACTTGTAACAAAAAAAAACTAATTCTTTAGAGGCATAACAAGCTACATGATAACGTCGACTATTCGACCCAATTTTAGAAACCCAAAACAATAGACGCAAATCCAATTGCCAGCTTCTACATCAATCACCTTCACGGTGCGATGCTCTGTCCCCATTCGGCGTCGGATATCAACACGATTCGTTGTACATATACTATTATCCTTGGCTGGGGTCAGGTCGGTAAACATACTCCACTGCGATGCGTGCATTTTCAACCGCCACCGAAGCGGAACATTCACTCAAGAATCCAACCGCCAAAACGCACGTGCTACGCACGGTTTCGAACTTAGGAAAGGTTCACGTGCGATGCCGTTTGAAAGAAGCATTCCCTAGCGGAACACCTGCCCGACTTCCGGTTCACTTCCTGGGCAAGATGAAGATTAGCCTAGCTGAGGATTGGTGGCAGTTTGGTTTTCGTTTGCTTGCTTCGCCGACGAAGGCTTTTGCGAAAGGACATCTGCAGTGAAGGATGACTTTGTGTGGTGATTTGCTTCCTTGTTTATGGTTCGTCTGCTAATGAGAGTTTTGTTGATGACGTGGACTTCCAGGTTGGAGGGAGATTTTATCTAGCTCGCAGGTAGTAGTTAGTTC
>JXWZ01007320.1:0-11798 GCA_000956215.1 Anopheles farauti No. 4 | reverse complement strand
TACTCAAAATTAATAAACAAAAAGGCAACAAATTGAACATGAAGTAGATTTGATGACGCTCTTTCCGTCACACTGGAAACTAATGGTAACTATTTCCACTGCCCCATCATCCATAATCACGAATTGTAAAACTTTAGTTTCATTTCTCGGTTTCGACTCAACATTTTCCCATTGCGATTCGCTATATTTGATATGTTTTATGTGGTACAGAAGTAAGAAATGAGGACGATATCTTACGGAGAAGACCAACTACTAAAGCGATTGCCTCCTTTCAATCTTAATTACTGGAAACTTACTAGCCAATAAAAACATCGTACGATTGATCCACTTACGAACTGAAAAACAACACACTGGACGGGACACTTCTCGCTAGCATCTACCCCAATCATCGTAATTTCAATCAATCAGAAGGTGCTCGTCAAAGCGGTCTCTTACACGGTGTTGCTCGATACAGAAGCATCTAATCACGCTATCAAAAATCTTTATTGGACAACAAAATACGGGTAAGTTCAATTAACACTTGCCAACCAGCAGCAGCAAATCGCGCCCGATGCGATCCCACCGAATCGACGCGAAGAAAAGACAAACAGTTAACGTCCAGCGTTAGCAGAGCACGTTCGGTCAGCCAGCGTCCCTCGAAACCGGAGCCCACCGTGAAATGAGAAAGTACTTGTCCGCCCAGTAATCTCCGCCGATACGTTTCGATTAGCGAGAATCCTTTCCAGCCACCTTCCCGTCCCGGACGGACGCACAAATGGTTCGGAGCTGCAAGCAGAAAACCGGTTGACCCAATCGATAGCTGATGCATCGATCATGGTTAAACGCTTCGTTTGGTCCCGGCCCCGGTTGGTACCCAACACCGTCGGCGATGACGCGTCTGCCGCGGGACGCGGGAACATGATACAAACGTCCAACCAGGGCCACAGACTTTTGCGTTTCTAAACCGGGTGGAAATTTGTTTGTACCAACAGGGCGCACATGACGGCACACGACGGATCCATCAATAATCGTACACGCGCGTCTGTACCCGTGGATCAGGTGAAACGTGCGCTGTCGGGCCGAGAAGTCTCAACCCATGCAGAAGACACAAGTTGGAGGACAAATTGACAAATTGGGGAAGCATTCGGTCACCGGGGTTTGAGGTGGTCAAGAAGATATCTCCACGTGATGCAGATGTGTTCCCCACCGAACACGGTAGCTGACAGACGGTTCCGAGAGGTGCGCTTCGTTTCATGTGACACACCGCATTGGTCACCCAACCCCGTCCAGCCGAATCGTGCCTGACTGACAGATTAAACATGTTGCGCGACCGAGGTAACGGGCAGACGAAACGAACCAGCTTCTGTTTCCGCTAAGCTGCCGCCTAACGAGCGGCCGTTAAATCATTATTAGAAACTGACGGAAACTAACCAGTGGCGGTGGCACTGGTATGAATCATAGAAGAAAAAAAAAAGGCTTCACCCATTGCCTCCATATACTCCTCTGTCATATCTTCTTCAACGCAGCGGTATCGGCGGTGATCAATCTTCCGAAGAAAGTCCGCCTGCCCCAATTAGTAGCGACACTTCAGTGGTAGCGAACAGCTAGGCTAGAAGTTGTTTTTTTTTTTCGGAAGCCACACCAAACCAACCGCCATTGTCGTTGATCACGTGGACTTCCGAGGCCATTTATTACTCAACGGATTGGAATGTCTCCCTGGGATAGACTTTGCCTTACGAAGATACACACACCAGGTTCACGAACGGAACAACAAAAAAACCTTTGGTCCAATAACTTGGGTCTCCTCGCTTAGACTATGCGGAGGTTCTGGAGCACTGCTAAGTGCTGCTGGCGTTGAGAACGTGTCAAAAGAACGATATTATCGACACCGGTGTATCCGGTGAGCCCTGTTCGCCTGTTTATAAAATCGATGAACTTCAATTAGCCACGTGACAAGCCGGCCTGGTCGTCGGACTGGTTACGTCCGGGACTCGTGCCGTGGCGTACCGCGTGCCTACGGAAGCACATGCCGGGAACAGGGGAAAAACGGTCTCCCAGCCTGTTTCGGAGAGTCCGTTGCTCAATTTGTACGACATGCGCTGAGGAAAAGCATTCCAAACAGGAACACACAGGATATTGTCGTTTCGTAAGGTATTAGGATTCCTTTCAGTGGTTAGGTCCAGACTTTTACAAGGTACCAGTGGATCACTCGATTCAAGAAACGTCTGAAACAAACTAGCCGCCCGCTAGTGTCTCCAATACATCTCACTCTAGCACGCCCCAACCCGCGGAAAGGTTAATCTGTCGTACAACAAATGAGGGTGATACAGCTAAACGAGACACGCACGACACGCGGTATCTTGCATCGCTCTACACCTCCAGCGATGTCTGGTGTCCCTGGCCGCGTCGTATGTCCCGAAAAGAAAAAAACGTGTTCGCGCGCGCCCCCGGAACGAATAGTGATGGAATTTTCGTGTACATGGCAGCCGTCGACGGCGACATTTTCGTCCGATGTTTTTTGGTACCACATTTGTTGTGCCGCAAGTCCAACCAAACCCGGGTGTACAGTAATGACAACGCAATAAAATTAACGTACGAAAAACGCGTATTGACTCTCGCGGGAGGTAAATTAAATTATGCAACAGTGTGCGCACACGACCGTCTGCGTGACTTTCCGGTCCCTCCACCGCATTTCCATACGGCCCCTCCAGTGTGCTCATGTTGCTCCACAACGTGTCGGTCGTGTGTTACGCTTCAACAGAATTCGGATCGGAACTACGCGCACCAGCGCACCGGCAGCTGCCATAGTAGTAGCACCGGTGCAGATGGCGATCGGTAAAATGCATTTCGAATCGAAGAACAAACCGAACCGCGACCTTGACGAGCATGCATGCGCGAAGAAAGAAGCGAAACGCACATGTGCGCTAGCCGTCCGACGCAATCCCACGCAGCCATTGGAAGAAACTAACCTTCCCGCTGGGCACAGGGTGGTCTCCGATTGTTGAAGCAGGAGAAAAAAAAAAGGTCAACACTATCGCGTTAACAAGAGAGTGTGCGTTTAATTTATTTGACATCTGCAGCAGTATATGACCTATATATTATACTTTTGAAATAATCGAAATAAGCTCACCAACTTCGACGTAGAGCAACGAATAATAAATGTCCAACATTTGGTCCGAAACACATTCTCACACTTTCTTAACGCGTTACCCGCAACTTGGGGGGTAAAAAATAAATTGATTCTCAAGTAAACACACATTCCGCAACGACAGGTCGCATAACTTCGTTTAACAGGCAAATTGGTTTCGTCCAAAAATGTTGTCCTCACGTCACACAAGAAACGATTTAAACTCTCCCTCCCAGGTAGTTCGATTCTGCGCTGGCAGTAAATATCCGTCCCGAAGCAAAACACTTCCGTCAGACGCAGCGTCCCCCCCCCCCCCCCCCTCGAAACGCCAAGTGGTTCATAATTCTAGCCCTGTACACCTTTTCCCGCACTTGCCCGAACATCAACCTCGTTAGCGCATTTCGCCCCGGGACTGGTTGAGTTATCGACGGGCGAACTAGCGAGCGCGCCAGCCAAACCGTTTCAATAAGACCATATCCGGTGCCGTAACGCACACACTACATTGTACCCGGCGACGAATGGGTCAATATATAAAGCCACGATCCGACGGCAAGGCGTTCCCATTTTTTTTTTTTTCCCGGGATCATATTTTAGGCTAACAAATTGCGAGTCAAGTTAAGTCGCGCAGGCTTGCTGCGCTCCAAACAGAAACACGAATGCTACCATCCAGCTCGGGGCTTCACGCCACGTGATCGCAAATACACGCGGAGTAAGACTTCCGGTACCCGGTGCGGTCGCATGCTCGGACCCATTTCTCGTCCAGAAACCGCCGGTGAAGGAAGTAACACGGTGCAGCTGAGTTGCGTGAGACTATCCTTCGTATATCTCATGACTTACTGCGATCAATCGATCGGTTGCGGTGGTTACGCGTTTATGTCCACCGCGGTGATTAATACGAAAAAGTGAGACGAAAATGATGTTCCATTCGTTGGAGAATGTGATCGAAAACGACTGACGCTTTCGTTTACTCGTAGTACGAAACTCGTGCACCCAATGGAGGTACGAGAACTTGGTGGATTAAAGGTTACAAAAAGAATATTTTTTTTGCAGCATAGAACTTGTCCAAATTTACTGTTCAGGAAGAATATCTACGAATGAGCCTTTACAATAACATCCTAACGACTCATCAGTGGGCTCTCAAAACGAAACATTAGAAAGACGTCCGTACAGAATTAAACACGATCGGCTGAAGATATTTTTTCAAGGTTCTGGATTGTATTTCTGATAAATACAGCTGCAGCGAAATATGTAAGCAAATAAACAAAACCGCATTTCCCACCAAGTCTCCAACAAGTCACCTCCAAGGTCCAAAGCAAACGCTCAAAACATCAAACAGTGCAAAACCTTGTCCAGCGCTTTGCAACAGAACAGCTGACAAGAAAACTGTTTGTCGGGTAATCCGCTCGAACTTGAAAGCAGCTGTACAAATGCCAACGTGAGTCGTTTTGAGCCCGAACCGTACGCATGATTGACGGCACGGTGAGGTGCATGATGAGATGGTGACATACTTTCCGATAACAACCCGCCGGGAAGTTGTTGCTCGTCGTGCAAACAAACCGAAAGCGCTATCTGCGAGCGCGCACCGATCGATCGGGAAACAGGGGTTGCGAAGGAATTCTTATTTTGGAAAATTGTTTTTACTGTTAGTGTGTGCGCACGGCGCAAGTAACGGTGCCACCGGTCGGGCGACGATGACGAACGCAATAAACTGCTGTTTTTCCCCCCATTGGTCAAGTTCATTGCGAACCCCCGTGGGAGACGGTGGGATGAACGGGAAGAAATGGCTGACTGACGGTGTAGAATAGGTTCTTCGCCGGTAGGTGCCATTTATGCCGCTCGCCGCTCCGATTTCGGACAATCAGAAGTCCAACAGCCAGATGCTAGACGACGGACGCGGCCAGACACAAAAACTGGAGCACTAACCACAAAACACGCTGCTGCTACCACGCAGAAAGAGGTACAGTTAATTGTAATAGTAGGTTACGACACCAGCAGCGGACGTTGCGGCGTCCGTCATCGTATCGGCTACTTTTGAAGAGCGCGTGTTTTGGGGGAAGAATTTGATTTGGAGTTCGCGCACACCTTTTTTTTTTTTTTTTGTGGCGGCTGGGTGGGAGTCGAAGTTCTCGTAACTTTCAGAGACACAACCACACCGGAGCCGCAGACCAGTTAAACAATTCATTTCACAGCACCTCGGCAGCGGACACAAACGGTTGAGGAAGCGATGCACGCTGGAGGTAATAATTTTGCCGTTTTTTTTTGTTATTGTTGTTCTGTTGTTTTTCGCTCGCTCACATTAATGATTTATGACCTAGTAAAATCAATTCACCCGGCACGGCGGCGGACGAAAATGCGGCCGAAAGAATACGGTAACAAATTAGTTTTCACTGGTTCTGTTGGGTTCGCGTTTACACGCCGCTGACCATCGTTTTTTTTGCTCGCCCCCGGAGCATTGGAAAAATGGACCACTTCTTCGCCAACCCGGCACTGAGTGTGGTCGGCTGCTGTAGCGTGTGTTTGCTGCAATTGAGCATAATAAAAATCGCTCGCTGCCGCTGCAAACCCAACATAAACAGCACGAGTGTTGTTGAATGCACAATTGAATTAGTGGTAAATTGTTTTGCAGCACCTAAAGAAACCCCCATTCGGAGGGTGAAGTGTAGGATCACATACTGGACACGGACGTCAACCATAATAATTCCGATACGGATCCTCGCGAAAAACAAAAAAAAAAGGCCGTCGCCTCACTCAGACGGCGCGATATAGTGTTTCAGTTAAAACGCATTAGTCGGCACGACCAGAGACCGCTTGAAGCCATACGTGCCAAACGTTTTTGGGAGGTGCTAAGGCCGCACTTGCGACCTGCTCCACTCGTTGACCAAAGATTAGGATTAACGCCCATTAGGAAGTGTACGGTACGTGTTACTTCTACTCGCGTTAACAAGCTAAGCCGACGGTGCTAGGCTCAGTTCTGGTTGAGAACTGCTAATTCCAAGCCCGTTCTTTTAAGTCCGTTGGTGGATTGTACAAGATATTGGACGATTTGGATGAGTTAACACTGGGGTCGATGATTTTTTTTTTTTTTGCAGTTGTAAGTAGTTCAAAAATTAATTACATGATATTCGATATTTCAAGGGACAGGATGCCCAAAAGTCTCACATTACTGTGAGAACTTCATTATTTTTTAATTATTCTCATGTTCTTAAACATAAACTAAAGCTAAAATTTCTTACAAATAATGCAACAATTACTGTCGGATTATGAATATCATAAGAGTTTACACAACATAATTGAATCATTTCGTTTAATACATTAAGAGCTTAAGGATTTATCAGTTAAAGTTCGTTCAGTTGGATATTTTCTCGTGAACCAACGCTTCAAATATCCAAAAATTTTTATATATCCCACACACTCTAGACTTGGAATTTGAATGATAGGCTGACGTCTTTCCAAATATTGTAATCAAAATTTTTTATATCTTCACACGCGGATATTCCTTTCATATTCAGAGTATTTAAAAATTATAAAAACTCTCAACCAAAACCCATCCGGGAAGTGCCATCATGTGCTTTAAATGTCATGGTTTAACGTGTTCTAGAGCATTGCATTATATTTCATAAAATACTGACTTAATCCTTCTTAATGACTTAATGAGTGGAGGTAGTTTAAAGAGTTGGATTAGAAAATAAAAATATTTTGAAAAATAAAGGGAAACAGCATCACGATCAAAAGACTTCAACACACTGAAAGCAATAAATTATCTTCGTATACAACCAAAATTATCAAAACTATGTTTCTAAATTAAATTTTGTTGAACAAAGTTCGAATATATCGTAGTATATTATCTTCGTCCCTGAATCGTCGATAGTCTTTTATCGATGAAAATATGTCGTACCAAACGTCTTCCAAGCATCGCCGTAACCACCTCTGCCCGTACCGCCTACCCCAGAATCGTCGCGTATCATATCGCGGGTGCGAGAAAACCGATCCACGAGACATTTTGAGTGAGTGTCTGTATGATGAAATATTGCCTGCCAACAGTTAGAGCTGTCCGCGACCGTTAGTTCCACCATCCACTCGGCAGCCGGGTAGGGTGGTAGGAGGAAAAACCTGGTCCCCCCAGCCAGCTGGCGGGCCATTTTTCGCAATATCTCTTCTCCTCTCCACCCGAACGCAGAGAAATCTGATCCAACCGCCAGCCCAGCGCGTTCCCATTTTTTTTCCCACATGCGTCGCACTCGGTTCAATTAATCAATAAAAGGCAAGAATTTCTATCATTTACAATTCAATAAAAATAAGTCAAACGGAAACGGTAGGACGCATCACGGGACGCATCTCTTCCCACCTGAGAGAGCCCACCGTCCGAGCCCGAACCGGTCCGAGCGAGAAATTATGGAAGAAGGAAAGAAAACAATCCAATCGTTGAAGGTTAGGTTAGGCACCAGAATCAAGGGCGTTCGGGATGCGTTGGCCAGCGCAGCGTGGAGATGGATATGGTTGCAGCGCAATCGCTAGAATCGCGAGCGGGTTGTGCGGAGAGATGGTAAGAAATACCAGGGCCCATATCTCGTAACGCGCCAAACCCCGCTGTAAATCATGTGACGTGCGCGAGTTTTCCGTTCCGGTCCTGGGGGCTGATGGAATGGCGTTCTCCGGTGCGTTCCCACCCGGGAGCGTGGAGGTTGGATCATTATCAAAGCTAACTGTAGCAGGCACACCGGCGCACATACACGCGCGCCCCGGGTCCCTTCCCGGTTCCTAACCTCAAACCCACCGGTAGCGATCCGACCGTGCACCGTCCGCCGCCGCTTAATCGGCTCAAAATGCAGCCGGTTAGACGTGCAAACACATTTAATCGTGCGTCTTCTGCTTCTTCCGCGCGCGCGCACGCGATACAATTAAGAGATAATAAATTGAAATCGCCTTTTTTCACCTGACGCACACACGCGTCCACCCGGAGGAGCATCCAGCTCGAACCGAAGGGAGACGAAACACCTGAGCGGGAGGTTTTTAATCGAAGCGAAGGGGGATGATGATGATGATCATGGTGGTGATGAAGATGAAGCTGCGGGATAGATGCTGGATCACCGGGCGGTTTCCCGTTCCAGCGGTACTGTCCCATTCCCATCAATCGTCGCGGGAAAGGTATGGTCCCATTTTTCACCAGGCACCAGGCCGGGCAGGCAGGTTTCGAATCCGGCTTGGTGTGCGGAATTTTTCTCCACTACTCGGCCGCTTCGTTCAAGGTCACCGCGGAAGACGCACCGCGCAGCACCGTTTCAAGTAAGTGCGCAAGAAAAAAAAAAGATTACAATCCCAACAACCAAGCGACGAACCCTTCCTGGCTGCTGGCGACGTCCATCACCGGCGCAGTGGCGGTTTTCCACTGCCAACTTCAACCGACACCGTGGTTCAATACCGTTATGGGTTTGATTGTAAAGCACAAACATGCTGCTGGTGGTGGATGCCATCGTGCCCTGCACATGTCTTGCTACACATTTTCCACCCCGATACGAACCCTTACCGTCGAAAACGATTACGGCTGCCGGCGTAATGGAATGATTAAACCGCAGTTTAGGTACCCCTTAATGGGGGACACGAATCAAGCGCAGGTAAATAACATTAGCTAAATAATTTAACCCACTCAAGCGCGATGAAGATGACGACGGTGCGTCCCGATGTTGACCCCGGCGGTGCCGAAGCGGCCCCAAGTGTCGATCTTGCGGACCTAAATTATGAGCTAAATTATGTGCTCCTGATCGTCGGACACGTTTAGCCGTAAATGCCGCCCCATTACCGGTCCGACGGAAAATTGACAACTTTCAGCGGAACAATTTAATGGCGATTCGAAGATCGCATCACGAACAGCCGAAATCAATCAGGGGAGACGCAAGAGCTACTACAGTGAGGGTGATGCAATGGCTCTTCTATGCTATCTCAAACGGAAAAGTGCCATTTTTTATCGAAATTGCAATCATTTCAGCAGTGGGTATACGAAAGACCTTCAGGAGGCGCGTTTAAAGGCGGTAAAAGAGATATAAATAAACCATGTCGTTTGGGATTTATTTTGTTATTTTTGATGGATCTCTATCGCAACCATTTGCGCCTTTTAATTGATTCTCGTAGGAAAAAAAAACACAATCACAAAAGAAAAGCTCCGTCCCGCAATCGCCACACTCTCGGCGATCGGTGATCGGTCGCGATTTTCGGCGAACTTTTCGCAACCGAGTTTTCCTTCCCGTGCCGGCCGGAAATGGAGTGTGCGAAAGTAACGAAGATGGTTCCACTTTCGACGACCGGAGAATCGATCGCATCGTCCCTCCCGTGGGGGAGGGATGCGCGATCTACAAACTACTAAAACCTAATTAGTGCACATTTATCTGTACCTCTTCTTTTCGCTCTTTTAAATCGTTTATCTACCATTGCGTTGAACGAGCCATGAAGCGATCGTTTGTTTTGCTTTTCTGCTGCACGAGAAATTTTACTCTCAACGGCTAAGCTCGCCGGGTGGGAAGAAATGGGCAGAGCAGAGTATGAAAAGAAAGAGGAAAAAAACACTTGCAACTAATCGAAAAACAACAAGCGCTACTAATCGATCATAATTTAATTAATTCAACGCAAGTAAACTCCAATTTTATCCACCACGTTTCGTGGCGTTACCCACCTAGCCTCGAGCGTGCTTGTGCTTCCGGGTGGAATTTGCTCGCCTTTGGTCCGTAAGCCAGCCCGTGTCCAGTGAACCGTCGAACGCACTACGGGCGTTTAAAAACCTCCGAACTGAACCGTTTTTTTCCCCCGTTCGCACCTTTCTTCGGGCGAGTTTTTCACTTCGCACAAACAAATCGTACTTCCGCTCGGTGTGCAATTTTTTTTTCTCCAAAACCCCGTCCCGGCCGATTCGATTGATCGAAATGGAGAAAAAGGTTAATGACAAACGGATTCGGGTGCGTTTTGAGTGCAGTTTCGGCCGAGCGGACGAAGCGGTGTGGATGATTGTTTAAGCCTGCACCACGTTCGGAATGCAATGAGTAGAAAAGTGGAATTAATTTTCAATTCACTTTCGTTACATCCAACCGTGTCACGGTAAGACGCACACATTCGTGACGATGAGCGAAACTCGAACGAAAATCCCTTTTGACCGTGGTGTTATAGACGGTGAGTTGGGGTGTAACGAAAAGTTACACGCACTTCTTTACTGTACTAATATTATGACATGAAATTGCCTATCAAAGTTATGACATGCAATTCAAGATGGAGTGGTAATAATAGATTTTTGTCTTTCGTTAGTTTATCTTATCAAATCTGTTATTTAAGTTTTTTATACTACCAAACTTGTTTTACTAATTAATTAGTAAAATCTTCTGATTATTTTTCATTCTAGTCAGCCTTTTTTTTAGAAAAATTCTCGGACTTTGCCTTAATATGTTTACAAACATAAAAAACATCAAAAATAGATCCTAAATTGATTAATTTCATTCAAAACTTCCGAAGGTTTTATTTAAAATTGCAAACATAATTCTAAATACAGTTTTTAACTATTCGAAAATAATGAGAAACTTCAAATGACTGTTTGTTTGAAATTACAAAATGCTTTTAGGAATATCATAAAAAATAACAATACAATTTGCTCGATGCAACAAAACCAACTAAAATCATAAGCTACGTTCCATTCGACGAACGAAGAAAAACGATTTTCATCGACGATTTTCATGACATTATAAAAAAGTCTCTTATAACCTTGGATTTGGTCATGATCCAATTACATATTGGGTTTCCAGCCCCGCGAAACAATAATGTTTTCTTACCGAAACATACACATAAACATCAGTTGGACAGCGTTCAAATAAAACCACACACGTCTCAACAAGCACGATCGCATGCGCCAGAGTCACCGACAGCGGACTTGCGGACGATCGACCTCGTTTCCGTTCGATAAAACAGCCAAAAAACACAACTCAATTAGGACGCTGCTCCGCCAAACAAACAAACAATTATCAACGGTGGACAAGAAATTGACAAGGGAAAGAAGATTAATCTACTGGAAACGCGACGACATTTCGACACTTCCCGCCGATAATAAGACGAAATGTGTTCAGCGTAACCTCCCCGGATCGAGACAACCGTTTAATGATCACGATCGTTCGAGGATCATTATCAACACGGTGCTCGCACTGGTTAACAATCTGTTAACTTGTTTTTTTTTTTTTCATCGACGACGCGTGCCGATCGATATCATTGACAAGATCGCGAGGGAGAGGGATGGGGGGAGGCTTTTCTCCCAAATGTTGCCGGCTCCAATAAACAACCAAAAGCAGGAGCAGGAAGCTTGAGCAACGGCTGAGCTCGAAGCACAGCCGCAGAAGGTAATATCGTAATATTTTATGCACTAGATTTGAACTGCCTTCGGGCGGTTTTGTTGGATTTTTCATTTGCTCGTTTTGAGGTTAGGATTTCCAATTTCATAGAGCAATAATCGTTTGCGCCGGCTGCTAAGGAAGTTTTGTTACACAAAAACCACACGTCTAACGATGAGACGGCTCGTAACTTGCGGGATATTGGGGCGAGAGGGGGCAGATATTAAATTTCATGTTCATCGGATCCGTCTCGTGCCCCACTAGGAAGTGGAACGAGATGTTAAGGAGCACATTTTTACTATAATATACCATTTTTGGTACAAATATAGGTCCCCCCG
>JXWZ01007319.1:0-10155 GCA_000956215.1 Anopheles farauti No. 4 | reverse complement strand
TGCAGACGCGACGAACCGGCCACCGTCAAGTAAACACAAAGATAATGGACTCCGCTACCATACCGAAACCAAACCATCCATCTATTTCACTACACGATGTTTACAATGAACATGTTTAACATCGGTATAAAGAGATGAACTACTTGCGCAAAAAAGTTCTAATGCTTTAAATTAGTAAAGCGTAAGGAACAGAGAACGTGCGCTGCCGGAATGAAAAAAAGTTTTGCTGCCTAAACTGTACAAATCCCGCCGATTGTGGGTTGGTGTTCCGAGAGAGGGGACTCCCCGACTCCGAAAGGGCTTCACTTTCTAAGCGCCCAAATCCATTCCAACAACAAAAGATCAATCGATGGTGGGACGAACGAACCGTCCTGCCTGAGAGCACAACCTAAAGTTAAAACTGATGGACATGATAGCCTCGGTTCTCGGTGTTCCGGAACTGCCACTGGTTAGGAAACTCATTCCCACCGTCCACCAACACGGTAGAAAGTTTTCCGTTTCATTTGCCACACCAAGACTTGCTGGAGCTGGAAGAATATTTAAACTAAATTTTGTACTTTCTGGAGAGAGAGAGTGAAAAAGAAAGACTCGGACGTTTAACGAGTGAAAATAATACATAAGAAGCACGAGAAAAAAACGCGTTGGTTAAACAAACACGAAAGAGTTGAAGAGTCGAGGCTTATAAGAGAAAGAAGCGAAAAATACATAAAAACAGAAGAAAACTCTTACGATGCGTTCGGTTGGAACAAACAAAGGAAATAACTTACACTAAATCAAGTGAACAACTTTTGCGCTCGCTCTACCATCCGGATCCTCCTGGGAAGCCAGTAAGAAGCCAGGGATGCCTAAGGATGATGGGAAACAATGATGGGATTTCCTGCCGCCCCCCCACACTCCGCACGAGGCCACTATCCACCAAATGAAGCCCTCCGTTTTCCCATCCTGCAGTGCAATCTCCGATCTTTACGTTTTTTTTTTTCATTTCATTCTACCTCTTCCACCCGCAGCACTCCGCCCGGAATAGTTGGAAAAACTATTGGTGTTCCGTTTCGTTCCACCATCACCACTCCATTATTCGACCGAATGAAGCATGAAAGAAGATCTTCCTGTTGATTAAACTTTCGCTTGCTATTTTTCACATCCCTCCCCTTCCCCTCCCCGTGGGGGAGCCGTGCCCCGGGCAACCACCGAACAGTACACTTGACGCTATGTTTTCGGACTCGACTTTTCGATTCCGAAAACCGTGGACTGCTTCGTTCTTCGTTTCTATTCCCTCGCTAGGTCGCCCTGATTACGGAGGCTCAGAGGTATCCCCTCCTCCACGGTGGTCGAGTGTGCGCTAAAAATATTCAACCCCCGGTTCACCACACCCCACGGACACGGACCGATGTAAAGGGTCGATGTCGTCGTCCTCCCGGGCGGAAGCTTGGCGGCAAATGAGAAAACCAACACACGCCTCCACCGGAACTATTTTTGGAGAATTTCAAGTATTTCCTTCGGTAGGCTGGCGAAAAATTGCATTCTGGCTTGGGGAAGCGCACGGAGGGCAGCCGCTGGGGTGAGTGGGTTTAGTTGAATTCCAGTCGCAAAACTCTCCACCGTAGTTTCGTGAAGCGGACGCTAGGATGTGGCCAATTTTGTTGTGCTGATAGCAGTGGCAGGGGAGCGCAAGGAATGCATTTACACTGTCGCTGCTGAGCTGTTAATTCGGATTAGTCGGAGAGCACTTTTCCGGCACGTTGTTTTCTTTCGTTGTGTTAACGTGTGCTTTTTGCAGCTCGTGTCTGGCGTTGTCAACGGGAAAGGATTAGTGTTGCACTGCCACGGTAGCCACGAGTTTTTCAAAGATTTATTTAAAACTCTTTGCTGCTGGTTCGGCAGAGTTAGGAAGGCTTATTAAATTAATTCGATAGAATGATAGCAGCAAAGTATTTGCAAGTAATGGTAGTTTTTTTTTTGAGCGAGAAACACACCAAAATACACCAAAATTTGAATATCAATGAGATCCATTTTTCCATTCCAATATATTGTACTAATGATAAAGAGGAATTTTCAGCGATTTTTTAATGCTTTTAATTAAATAAACTACGTCCATGATGCACGCAAATGATAATCAGATTGGTTTGACGTTTAATAACGCTAGGTCCCAATAGTCTTTGGACAGACTTAAATGAAAATAAATAAATAAAAATAAAGACAATACATTGTCCTGTCTCTCCAAAATCCCCAGCACACCAGCGTTCTCTCTATTGAAACTTTGATATTGCATTCAACTACGGAAGCTGACAGATCGAACAGATAGAAAACAGAATGGCAATTTCTATCTGTTCGGCTGCGAGGAAAGGAAAATGAAGTTTACCAATCAGCCAGCGACATATACGCCACAAATGGGTTGATTGGTGGCATTCCTTTAGAATTATCAACACACACACACAGCGAAGCACACGTTCTACTGAATTAAATCTTACAGAACGTCGCGCAGCCACAATCGGAAATTCTTTACTCTGGCGGCGAAACTATGCTGTCAACAGTACGGAATGGTAGCCCTTTTGGGCTGCCGACAAAAGAAAGTGCTTACACGGACGATCCACCAGCGATCCGCCACCATCATCATCGGTATGGTCGCCCTCGTGGAGCCTTCCATCGGGCGGTTACCGAATGGATGTACCCAGAAGAGACCGGGCCCCCGTGTTCCGTGCCCACGTCCAGGAGATACCGCTTTTCTTCGGTATGTACCAAACAATGCTGGACGACGCGGTGCGATCTAACCCAACGCGAATGCGACATATATCGTTATCGCAAACGAAAGCACCCGGCAACCGGGACGGAAACGGTCCGGAACGGAAATGTTTTACGCTCACTCGGTCGATTGATAATGGCACTATAATTCCGCTGCCAATCCGGAGAGTGCCCATTCTTTGGGTCATTTCATTTCGGGATGTGTCCCACCGGTAAAGACGGTGCGTTGGAAGGGAGGGAGGAGAGGGGGATGGGGGCGGTGGGCGGTGGTGGAGGAATGGATGGAATTGCAACAAATGGGATCTCTCTATCCGTTATTTTTTTAGGTTTTTCTTTTCCGGCTGTAGAACTTTCCCCAAAATTTAATCAGAACCATTTTTCCGATTCCATATCCCGACGGAGTTCGAACCCGAGAAGACCCGGAACGACACATTGCACAAGCATTAGGTACCTTTTTGGGGGTGTGGGATGTGTAGAGGAATGTGTACCGAGGGCAACTTTTTTTTTTAATACGATTCACAGGAAGAACGTATTATTGCGAAGCACGAAAATGGTAGCGAACGATCCAATAATGGTAGATATTTTAGGTTAAGGGATTATTATGCAAATGATGTAAAAATGGGTAAGTTTTGGTCCTATGATCGCATCATTTCTTTAGCATCTTGACATCATATCAGACAAAACTTCTAACAACAATGGAACATATTGAAGGACTGAACAACGAAGAACATATACACAATTTCTTTGAAACGACTGTTAATAGACTTATAGAAGATAACATCGTTTCTTCGTCAGTTTCAAAACTCAATCCGCAACGTTTACCCAAATCGGGCCGAGTAAACTCGCCAGCTCCTACCTACCCCTCAACGGGTTGTCATCTTATCAATGTTCGAAAAATGATCCTAATTGCAATACTGATCCGGCTTTGTTTTGCTGGGTTTTGTTCGCTCCGCTCCAGATGCCGGAACAGTCCGTCTGGTCAGCAATTTCCATGCGGAAAAGCTTCATCTTCAACAGCGCTGCATGAAAAGAAAGCAAGAAAGTACCCGAACCGGAACTAGTGCAGGCTGCTGCAGTATCATTTGCAGCTTAAGCAGCTCCAAAACCTCCGGATTACCAGCACCTCAATTGAGGCGTCGGGAACCGCATCGCCATCGGATGTTGCGGTTTTATCCCGGTAGCCGCACCGGAAGGAAGGAAGCTTGAATGGGACGATGGGAGCAGCAAGCTGATGAACTCCGACATGAGCACACTATTGAGTGGCAACAATGGTAATTTGTTCGACTCGTTTTATTTTATTTTTTTTTTCTTCATCCTAGCTGCCTCCTAGTTCTTCCTAGCTGCCTCGAAGCCCTTTAAAACGGTCCGGGATAAACAGCATAACCCGGGAGCCCGGGAGCAAATTATCTGGCTGCTGGTTTTGAAAACAATCGTCCCACACTCCACGGTGTTTATGGTGAAACAAATTTCCTAAATGGAATTCGCCTCGACTGTGTTTGCGTGTTTTCGAAGAAAGGAAAAATGGTGGGAGAGATTAAAAAACATAGACGAATTAGGGAATGTATTCCGTACATTCCGCAGCGGGTCGTGAAGTAGTCTATTCTCTGCCTGCAAATGTATACACGCAGCAACGTCCGACTGGGAATAGGTTTATTTCCGGTTCGCTGCCTTCGGTGCACTAAAATTATGCCAATGCACCCCAGACGGAAAATCGTGAATTTATGGCCACAAAATACTGCTGGACCGAGTATTGAAGCAGTGCCCCTAGGGGAGCTAGAAAATCGTCAAAAAATCACCATCAAAACATCAAGCATCACACACACATACCAGAATTCAGCTAGTTGCTCAGTGGAGCTACGTTTTACGTGGAAACCAAAGTCTGCAGGCGGTGAGCACAGTATGGAAAATACCTTAATCGGATTGCATACCGCCGGGAAGCCCGCTAGTCGTGTGCAGACTGTTGCTGGCATCGAGCCGGCACCTCAACCACGACGATGATGGATAGCGTGATGCGAGCGGAAGTTGAAACAGGTTCATTATTTTGGATTTATTGATTCCAGTAATGGCCGCCGAAGGTGGCGCATTATGTGGGCTGCACCGAGCCTTCACCGCTGGAGATGGATGATCACGAAAGGCAACATCATTTTTGTGTGCATGAGAGCAAATTTATGGCGTATTCTACAAAAGCCTTTTCCCCAACACCACACATCCGCCGTCAGATCGAAGCAACGAAGAAAAGTTCCTTTGGGGCAAGAAAATCCCAACGCCATCCCGAACAGGATAGTTAAACGTCCGTGAAACAGCTTGCCATTATATGGTTTGACCTCCGCCGTATCGTCTATTCCCGCTTGCGATAGTGATCTTCCGGTACGCGTGAGGAAGATTCATGAACCGACCGTTACCTGTGTTGCCGGCGGGAAATTGTGGCCCCAAGGATATTGGAAAATAGTTGCATCGGGTTCGGTCCCACATTGACAGGGGCGATGGTGATGGGGTGAGGGAAATTTATGATACCTACCGGCTCTAATTAACTGGCGCTCGGAAATAAAGCCGACACTCAATCGAAAGAAATTTATCGGGTTAAGAAATTTATATTGCAAAACTTCCGACATGTTTTGATGTTCGGACGAAATTTGTGAATTAATTTGTCAAATAAAGCGTTTATAAAGCGTTCGTGCTATGCAGTTTGCGTACTTTGTGGCGTTAGCCTTAAAGTATGCAATCTGCACGAGAAAGATGAAATAAATACGGAACAAATTGTTCACATTATTCAAATGAAAAGTTTGCATGACCCATTTCTAAAGGCAAATAGCTAAAAGTGCTTCTATTTCTTTTTATCGATGCCACACAAAACGACTACGGCATGAAATGAACAAAGCTAATACTCGTAGCAAGCATTTTCAACTGCTGAGTTTAATATCAAATAAAACCATCTACATAGGAATACCAAAAAGGGCAACCATATGCAATGGATTCCGTACCGGGAACCGGAAGAGGAAAGCAGGTACTTACCCTGGGAAAACTTTCGTCCCGAAGATGGCCAATTAAATATTAGTTTGATAATCTATCATGGTTTGGTCAAATGGTCCCGACCCATTCCCCCTGTTCGACCAATGATTGCCCGTATTGCATTTGGCAGCGCTTGGCCGATGATAACAGATAAAATGTTTATCCTTTTTAGACAAACTTCCTGCCTGGCCGATGGAAAGTTTCATGCCGCTGTTGCTGTTGCCGAATGCATTCGTACCGGTTTGCCGGTACGGGATGATGGTGGAGAACCGGTGCCTCAAAATCATGTACCAGGCGTAAGTTGTTTACGAGTTCACTCATAGACAAACATGCCTGCCCGGTCGTCGGTTGTGGAAATGAAATGGTCTTTGCGAAAGTTTTTCTTCTTAAAATCCCTCGAAGCGCCGGCACGAACTCGGTGAACTCAGTTGCTGTCTCTAATCGAGCGAGTAGAAATTACATTCACTATCACAACCAGTTTCAAAGACCCGGATTGGGTTGAAATTTTCCAACAAAACACAAGAAAAAAGCCCCAATCCCATTCATACCGAGTATTTGCCGCTTCAAGAGTACTGAGAAGCTTTTCAATTGCTCGAGATACTATCCGAAAGCACCGGGGAGTGTAACTCAAATGTAACTCCGACCGACCTAACCAAACCAGCAGCGTATTTGCGCGTCCGGTGCACAGAAATGGTTGAGGTCGTGAAAAAGTGTTTCCGATAGAAAGAGAGAGAGAGAGCGGAAGGAAGTGAAAATATGGTTATTTAATCCGGTGCCGAGATTTTGCATACGGTTTTGCGAGCGACTGGGCTACGTATGTGTACTTAGCAGCGGATGGCAACGACCATTGCCGTTCCTGGCGATTGTCCATGGGACGGATTAGAGAGACGCTTCACCCATTCTTGCCCGGACGGCAATCGGAACAGGAAGAAGCTCGGAAGTCGGAAGCCGGAAGTAAATTACTGGCATTGTTGGATGCCGGGAATGGCCGGAAAACGGAACTGCATTGCTCAGTGGTCAGCATCCGCTTTTTGTGTATGCTCGGCACAGCCTCACTCCCATTGCGGTTCCTTTTCGACACCAACCGAAACATGTCCTGCCTGTCCGATGGATAGTACCAACGGAATGTTTGGATTCGGACCAGCCAGCCTTCGAGGTACCAGCCGTCTACCAACAAACCTTAAGACAAACTCCACTGGCATGGGCTATGCGGTACACGCTTAGCGGACGGTTGCGACGACGACCGTCCGCAAACAATGCGGCACTGAGGACCGAAAACGCAATCAACTCCACTGCGTAAACATGCCCCGGAGAGTCTTCGCTACATGGCCACGGTAACGGTGTAATACGCCCGGTGAGACCTGTGACTCCGGATCCGTCTGCACCTAAACGCACTCGAAACACACTGGAAGAGCTTGGCGATGTGTGTAAGGTGCGTTCGAATAACATCAACAGCAGCTGCAACAACTCGTCGTCGGCTCGTTTCGAAAATCGCCAGCCTTGTTGAGGGGCAGTAAATTCATTAGGTTGCTTCATCGGTTCGCTGCGTCCGTTAAAATTGCATACTCAAGGATAATAGCTATAACAGAGGCCTCTGGTCCAAAGCAATGCCGGAAGTATTATCGTAACTAAATGTCTTATTTTAATGACCTTGCGATAAACTTTGCCGACGCTGCCTCAGCCAATCGACGAGCCAATCGAAAGTAAGAAACTTCCGAAGGCTTAAAAAACCACACCACCATTGTGTAATTGAAAGTGGATGTGGTGCCTATTTTTACGACCGTGTTGAAAACGCTGGAGGAATCGACTGTCCAAACTGTCGCTGGGGTCGGAGACAAGAGTAAAGTGAAAAAAAAATCCATAAACCCTACACGCCTCGTCCTCCTCCTCCTTTACTTACTTGATGCGGTTGTGCACGAGCAGCTCGGTGATGCTTTTGCCCAGCTGCGTGTAGGTCGTCTCGACGAAAACCAGCACCTTCGGATCGATGCGCAACCGGGCCTCGGAACGGTGGTCCGGCGCTAGCGCACCATCGATTGCGGTTTTCCCGTTCAGCATCCGGCAGTGGATCTGTGGCGCCGGTGGCCGTGCATCACGATGCATAAGACTGGTGGAAAAGAAAGCAGAGAAAGAAATGTATTAAAATCGACTCGGCAGGGACAACGACAGTTCCGAAATACGGCAGTGATGGGGGCGGTTGGGTCGAACCAGAAAGAGCCGGGGAATATGACCCCACGAGCTGAGGGACATAAATGAATCCCAGTGCCTTCCCGACCCGTTCCCGATTCTGCACACATTCGTACGCGACAGATGAGAGCGGCCCTAGTGAATCGACCAGGAACAAACAACGTTGTTCGTAATCGCTTTTGTGGTCAAGAGGATAAAGTTTGTCACAAACAAATCGTCGCTTGTTTGTGCTCTTCCCGGCGCATGGTATTTTTGGTGACAGTCGCACTGTCCGGATCCTCTTCAGGATGGTATGTTACACACACCCACCCCAAAAGCGACCATACTTGGACAACAGTCGGTCCAAATACACAGGATGGTTCCATTTATCTCCATTTGCATACAGTGTTCGCCTCTGCGCTCCGCTCCTGACGCTAGAGACTATAATGTTGTTACAGCACAGTTTAGTAGGTTTAGCGGGTTTAGTGGTTCGATAATTAATTGCCGCACTGGTTTCGAACACCCGCTGTGTGGGTCATTCGCATCGATCCGATTGATACACGATTGGCAAGGAGCGTTGGGATGCAATTGCCGAGAACATAGGGGAAAAGCCATTTTTTTTATTCATGTCATTTGTTTGGCGCACTGAAAGTGGATACAAACACCTGGTGACCATCGGATTCGGAACGGTAGAGAACGATCGAAGTGTAATAATGGAAACAATCGATAAGCAGGATTGGAGTGATTTGCCATCAATTAACAAGTAAACGGATGGAACTGATTTTACTACAACGACACGAATGGCACATTGATTAGTTTTCGGTAGGATGCGTTTGTGTGTGCTGGAATTGTTGTGTCGTGAACGAATTAAATGACCGCACATGAAGTGATCAATACACTTTATTAAAACACTATATTTGAGTTCCATATTGCATACGTTTTTCCATTGTAAATTCGATTAATTTGGGTAAAGGATAATTTTTAATTGAAAAACTCAATCGTTGGCATAAATGTGTTAAATCAGCTTCATTACCGTGTGGGTGTCAAAACTCGTTAGTGATAAAGTACAAAAAAATGTCACATAATTTTTTTAACACAATCAATAATAAAAAATTCGCATTTTTAGCAAAAAATGAAATTTATCTTTAAATGCTACTGCATACGATTTTTGCAATACAGTTTTCTAGTTTAGCAAGATAAATGAAATGATCAATAATATAACGTTAAAATAATTTAGCTACAACTAAGTAGGTAAATACTATTTATCGATATATGAGATGAGAGACCTACACGGTCAAAGTTTCTATAAAAACTCATAAACAACATTTTAATGCATACAATCATCAATGTAAACCACACGCAGCATTATAAAGAATAGCTATCAACTATAATGATAGCAAATCATTACCAACAGCAGTTACTACTGTGTATCGTTTACATTTCAAGTCAGGTAATTTACGGTGAAACTTTTCGTGGTCATTAAGTATCGATTAGTACGCAAGTGGTGGAACATTGGTGTTGGTTGGCTTCCTCAGACGAAATAAATAATAAAAGCAAAAACGCTCCATAATTATTCTGCGTAATATCTCGGGCGTTTCGAGCACGTTGGGAAAAGTCACAAGACAAGAAAAATTCTTCTACCAGCAGTTCGTGGAAGCAACCACCCACACTGTCGATGGGAAACATAATCAAAAATCTGATAAGACGGCGCAAAGTGCGATCGAGCTGGGAGGATGCAGTAACTGCAGCACATCATTTTGGTCCAATTTGCAGAAATTGGCACGAGGAATCTTGGCAGGCACAGGAAATGGCTTCCACATCCTTCGCTAGGGCCCATCATTCTTGCCCCGAACCGCCCGCTCCCAGCGCCTACCCGAAACCACCTGCTGGGATGCATACAAGAAGAAAAGCTTCTTCGCGTCGCTATATGCAGTCGAACGAGGGTGAAGTCGATGCTCTATTCACTTGCAAATCGTACCACTCTCGTGTCTTGGATGCTTGTGCCGCCGTGTGGCAAGAAACCCGTACCAAGCAAAAACCGAAACGCTTCCCCGCAACGCTCTTAAGTGGTTGCGGTGTACGCCATGGAGAACCGCACACAGCTTCGCGCTGTGTGCCGAGAAATTCTCCATTATAACGTAATTAATTTAAATTTATGCCTTATTCAGTGCAATAATAAGCAATTAGCGAAACCATCGACACTATCTTCCAGCCTCGGCCCCCGGCCGGGAAGGGATTGTA
>JXWZ01007316.1:0-21345 GCA_000956215.1 Anopheles farauti No. 4 | reverse complement strand
TCTCTCTCTCTCTCAAAGTTCATCCCTTATTTTGCGCGCCCGTACACGGTGTCTTCGCCCATTTTCCGGGGACAACGTTCGGAATTGTCCGTTTTGATTTATGCCTGAGAC
Source organism: Anopheles farauti No. 4 (assembly GCA_000956215.1). Lineage (NCBI taxonomy): Eukaryota > Metazoa > Arthropoda > Insecta > Diptera > Culicidae > Anopheles > Anopheles farauti No. 4. Next base: position 21,234 of record JXWZ01007316.1, on the reverse strand, counting down.
GCAAGTGTGGCATTATGCTGCACGCGGAGTTATTTATGGGAATCGATACAGTTGAAAACTCCCTTCGAAATTTTTTTTTGTTTCATGCTTTGTTTTGCTTCCTCGTGTGTCATTGATATTTATATAGATTAGAAGATGTTCATCGCCACCGGTTGGCACGGCAATTGGACTTAGGTTTCGTGCTCGGCCTCCAGGGTCCAGGTTGACTAATCTTCACAAAGATCACTCCGGGTACGGCTTGTGCACGATTGCATCAATTACTTTAGCACTTCGGTGGGGTCGGGTCGGGTGTCCTCACCTTACAACATATTCTTAACCGAAAAAAGTGAATTTACCATCCGTGAAGTACTTAATTGCTCATCGGCTAGATTGGTTCCTATTCATTATGGGATTTTTTTTCCGACGGACACGGGACTGTCCGTATGGCGAACAAGTCACACAAATAGACGGGCCGGATTGGCTCCATTTGAAAGTATAATCCAATCTGAAATAGTTTCGCTTTTGTCTTGTCTGCGACTAGACAACGTAGTAAATGAAGAAGTGGAAATGAACGGAAATTATCCTATCCGGTATGCGAGCAAAAGGGAATCGGTTATAAATATTAATTCATTTCCGTTGCTAAATTCTGTTTACTTCCGATGCCGGTTCGATTCGATATTCGGCTAATATGATTTGTACGAATTTATGCTTTTCTCCCCGGTGATGGTGGCGCCACAACAGATAGCATCCATTTCCGGGCTGCCGTGGAACTGTGAAATACTGAAGGACTCGTTCGGGACTATATCTTCGATTTTTCTGCAAAGGCCTATGTGAGCATTTTTATGCTCTAGCAATTAAGCTGCGAGCGAGACTAATCGAACTTGATTTACCAACTTCCCTACCCCATCGAACGTGCACTCGAAGCAGGGACACCACGACGGTTGATTGTTGATTTTATCATAATTACCACCAGTTGTTGTTAGATTTGAAAGGATAATTTTAGTACTTGTGAGTGCAATTGGTATGTATAGCTTCATAGTAAACTAAGATCGATACTTGTTAGAAATAAATTACATATCGATGCACTTATATATATAAGACATAACGAAGCATATTGGTATGAAAAATGCTCTAGGCATTTTTTATCGCTTTAGATGTATTATAACTGTTACTATTCGCTATTTTTAAATGTTGGGTCCACAAGACCCATTGACTTCCAACGGTCAAAATTCTTAACCAAGTTAGTAAAGTTAGTTGCAAATCTGATATGTATTTATTGATTGCTTTGTAATTAACATGTTTTAAGAAGAGGAATTATTTTTAAGCAAAGTTCAGTACATTTAATTACTTCATATCAATTTAGTATTCACGAAGAAGTTATATGAATTATCGGTTACTAAATTAACAATTAATTTTCGTAGCTGATTTAATTCTCCCCGTATTTTGCACCGTACATTTCAGCTAACCTACTAAACGCTGCTCTATACACGATGCAAACAATGAACCATTTTATCAGTAATTGTTGACCTGTGACTCCAACAATTAACGTAATTGAAAAGGCGCATCCTGGTGCTTATGTTCCATCAGTAGATCCTGTGTTTCACAACATTCAACATCACCGTAAGTGTTTCTGGTGGCCACGATGAACAGTTCCTCCATGTCGTCACTACATTTTAGCGCTGTAGTGGCGAACACATACATTCGAGTTACGGTAGCGCCCTCCACAGCCGCAACACACTCCTACTCCCTACTTTTCCCAGTGCTCCAACACCGTAAACATGGTGAGATTCATCAAATCACTCCTCGATTCCACAAAACCACGTGCCTCGTTGTGGCGTACATTATAGTAGCGAGTATTTACGCAAATCGCTAGGGTGTAAATAATTGTCATTAAATATTTGATTTTCCAGCATTGTTCCGCTGAGGTTAGAATCGACTTCGGTTGAATGGGGCAGCGGCAAAAGTCGCGGAACTCTTTTTTAACCCTTTCACCGCAAAACCGTACTCTTCGCATGGGGTGCGCACGCATCAATCTCTGCGATGAGGCGTGCCATGGACGGACCATGTTTTCAGACGAACCAACCTCAGTTGCTGTAGCCATTACCAGTTGCAAGCAATCAAGCGACGATAAACAAACGATTCGCTGCAGAAGATTTGCAAGTTATTGGAAGCTATGATTCTGGTAGGTCTTTCCTAGTGCAGACCTGAAGAGCTTTATTTAATTATCATCTGCATTCCGGAGATTTCATTTACTTTTTCGTAGAACTTGTAGCCGATTAGGTTATCAAAAGAAGGGTTCAAACATAGCCGCCTTCAGCCACTAATTCATTCGCCCAATGAAATGTACACTTCTTGAGTAAAGAACAAATCGTTAGCATATGATCCTAATTAGCATACTTGAACCGAAGCAAGGCGACTGGCTGTACCTCGTAGTTTGCGTTATTTGCTGATATTTGGTTGAGTACATATTAATTATGATAAAAGGTGCATCAGTAAGACGTAAAAGTGTTTCCTGACACAAATGTTACGATTAAAATTGAGAAAAATATGTATGTGCAATGTCATGTCGTGCTTGTGGTAATCTGTAGGAAAAAATGTATTTTAAATTACCGAGACTAATGCAAGAGATTTTAGTTTAAATGAATTCACAAATATATCACGATTTGATATAATCGTAGGCTTTCTGTTATAGAACATACACTAAATGAATCACGATCGTGAAGGTCGTTGGTCGGCACCTACAGGCTGAAATCGTCAGTTCACAGCTGTTGAGCTGTCCAGACATTGGCCAAGTGTAGAAAATAATGATCAGTTTGCAGCGTGTGCATTAAAAGCATGGCTTGTTTAATCGCGATCAGCATTTTACAGCAATAGAACCACAAGTAGTCGACACATGCGCGAAAAGTGACCAGAAAATGTGATAAATAATTTGACCGCTGCCTTGGACCTTCAATAGGTGCATGCTATGACTGCAGAGATTTCAATAAAACTGCAAACCTAACGAAATTAAACGCCCCGCACGTCACGGATGATGACGTTACAGTGAGCGTTGGTATTAGTTTTGACGGAAGAATGATGTGACGATTATTACACATAGTATTTTTCTTGATTTTATTAAAACCGATTTATTTATAATGAATATAATATTTATATTACATAATATTGAACAAAATCGCATCGCACCACAAAATATTTAGTGCGATACATGTTGTCGGTTTTGTGTTGCACCATTTTGATTTAGAAACCAAATAGATTTTTATTATTTGAAAATGTGTTTTCTATAATATGATGAATAGTTAAAATAGCAAAATTCCACTGTTGATGACATCAACCCAACCCGCACTATATCATATCGCCACATATATCCAGTCAGGTCATTTACCTGCACAAACCGGCCCGAAGTGGCTTGAAAAAACCAGGAAAAAGATCGCCAAAGACCTAGAAACTGTTACTAACTGCATCGAAAGCGATTTCAATTTTCCCGTTGGTAACGCACGGCCAACAACGTGCAGAATGTCGCGTTGCCCGCAAGCTAGTATGTTGGAGGCAACATTTACACTAAAAAGCAAGCAGTGGAAGGTGCAAAAAAAAGAAACACCACACACGCGTCGGTTACTGACTGGTAGGCGTGTGTTTCGTATAAGGTTAAAAGTGCTATCGAGCCGTAATTTAATGCCTTGTCTCTTGGAATCCGCTCACGACGACTTCTAGCAGGTCAATCCCAAGAAATACTAAAGATAAGGTATTTGAGATTTCTGTATGCACGATGTATAAGTGGAATGAAATTTTAACAATCCTGATGAACGAAAGACAAAGAAAACGTATGTAAATTTAATTTGATCATCTGATGATTGACGTAACAGTTCGCTTCTAAAGCTCTTTTTGTTAATAGCATTTGTACGAAGCGTATTATTTATAAAGCGTGAATAGATTTAGACACGAGTTGCTATCTTGCATCAAAAACCAGTTTGTGTAACTGGTATAGAAATGTAGCTAGTACAGAAACTCCTAATCGATCGACCAGAATATAATTATAAAACAGCGTTAATATGTAAAATGATTTTTTACATTACCTCCACCTTGATAGTTGAATAACACATTAAAAAGCTTATTCGCTTAGGAATTTTCGAGTGCCTGTGCCTAGTAGTCGTATTTAATTTTATTTATCCATTCAAAAAACAACATGAAGATTTTTATGCTTACTTCATAGAACTTTGTACGTCTATGAAGGTACATTCATTATGAAGGCTTTAAATATATTTTTGAAATCATTTGGTCTGGTCAGTTTTTAATCTTTTAACAGTCATTGTTGTGGAAAACTTTTCAGTTAAAAATGATTTGACCTTTTTATTAAATCTAGCAGGCTCATTCACGCATCATGCATAGTGCTATGCAAGGTAGGTTTGTGTATACCTAGGCCATAAAGTTAATGAATCGATAAAATTTTATTTAATCATGCAAATTGCTGCTGCTTTATTTAGCGTTTTCTTTCAAAGGTATCAAACCGTTATAGTTCTATCAACTGTAGCCCAAATGTGGCTTATTTCGTTAAATTTTATTTCGTTGAACACTTTCAATTCCGTTTTGCATTAGTTTCAATATATGTTCACATGGTACATTATTTCGTTCATGTGTCATGGTATGTTCATAGTATATTTTAAATGATTCTAATAGCTAAAATAGGTAAATTTACAAATTGTAACCTTTATATCATAAACAATGAGCCCTCCTCAGAGCACATGTTGGAATGGTTTAGTATCTACACGTCTTGATGTTATATCTACACACAAAAGTGAGATTGAGCTTAATGGTTTTCAGCAAAAATGAATTTGAACACATAAAAATAATTTTATTTGGTTTAATATTTTTAAACCTTACAATTGTTTAATACACAATAACCTAACGAAACGACAAACTACTTTTCAACCCTTTGTGGTGCTGTAGCTAAAAGGACTACTGAGAGATGCAAAAGGGACTAGCTTCAATCAGTGTATCGCATTCTCATTCCTGCTTTTCGATTCTTTTGGCACAGGTGGAAGCTTCGCACAGATTGGTTTCATTCACCAAATTTTCACAAACTCGACCGCTCGATGCCGATGATTCTCAATTTATTTTCCGCCCGATTTGAGCCGTATTTTCGTGTCCAACATGCGTGTCTTCGCATTCGAAAGATTTCGTGATTTCGTTCCTACTTCACCCGCAAACTGTAGCGTTCTAAAACCGACGAACGGGTTTTTGCAGTTGTTTTGGTGCTTTCAAAAGGAGGAAGGAGACAAAAAGGAAGGAAGCATGAAATAATGCTTTCTAGCTGAACCCTAGGAATGTTTCGATCCGTATTGTGAAGCAATTTGTACCGAAGAAAAACACACCGCATGGGTTACAAAAGAAGGCACTTTTCGCGGTGCTACGTGCAATGTACATCCTCCCGGTCCGGTGTGTCGGCCCGCATAACGTAAAGCGTACATCATCATCACCTAGCGCGATTGCAAGCGCGACAAGACAAACTCGGTACATCCTTTCGATTACCGCCACCATACACCAATGGAGCATAAAATTGTGGTCCATGGCAACATAGCGCGCAAATCGTTAGTGCTGCATTTGCTAATGCCACGCGTTCGCGTGCCAACGGCTGAAGGGCACGTTCTTGGCAGTGTTTCGCTGATTATGTTTAAAAAAATTGGTAACGTCTTGTGGATGAGGTTTTTCGTGGATTTTTTTTCTTTTCAGAACCCGTAGAGCATTTCAACGTTGCTGCAAAGGAACGCCAAATGGTTCAATCAGCAGTCACATGCGCAGCCGGGCAATTGATTCCAATCAAATGTGTATCGTATGGGTACAGCGAACCGAATTAACTCGCACGGTTTGAAGTGTGTTGTGTAACGTGTGGATTTTGTCACAATTTGTCGTTTTACTTTTCTTCCACCCCCCATAATATTATCAGGGGAATGAGTATCGGAAGTGTTTACATTGCTTCAGATCGGAAATATCTCCCTCCACACGATACTTCTCACCAGTGAATGTAAACAACCGGAGTGTGGCGTATCTTCGGAGGATTAACGGAAGAACCCCCGAAAGACACGCGACGTGGTTTAGTTCATGTTGTTATCAGACTAATTCGCGCACTTGCCCGGCGAGATTACACGGACGGTTGTTTGGCCGATATTTTATTATGTTTACGCTTGCCGGCCACCGGTCACCCATCAAACCGATACAATCGCACAGTGCTCTTTTTTTTTTGTTTTCACGGTGCTAAATTTATGCACATTAGCGCACAAGAAAGCCCCTGCCCATGCTAGCCTAGAACGGTTGAAACGGTTGACCATTTTTGGATACTCGAAATGTCACGTTTTACTCATTAGGAAGTCAAAAATCAACCCATACGATACCCGGACCAGGTCCGAACAAACACTCTCGCTTAAGTGTCGAAGAAAAGGTTTGAACATCCTGAAAAAACACACTCATACTCATACACCGAACTAAAAACATTACCCAAACCGGATCAAATGCTTAGATGCCTTCGAGGGATGATGGTAAACAGTCATAAATAGGGCTACCGAACGATATCAAACTGAACCACTGGCCAGTGGTAGAGTCCGGTTTCGTGTAGAATGGAGATCGCCAACAAACCGGAAACGGATTAGAAGTCTTAAGAAATGATACTCATAATGGACGTCTTAAGTAAATTTCATTAAAATTTTAAACGCTTCGGAATTCAACGTCCCGTTCAGAGACCAGTGTACAAGCACGAGCAGGATGCATGAAGCGCGGAAAAGTAATTTGCTGTTCGCAGTGGCTTTTCTTTGGAGAAAATAACTTTCCCTCCTTAACACCCATGTCAACCAATCACCCTCCGTCCGTCATCCAACACTACTGGCCACATTTACAAAGCAAACGAATCCGATTTATCACACAAAGTGCGCATGCAATTTCGTTCCACTAACCATCGGGCCCGAATTGGGAGTCGATGTTCGCGGTATACCGGCATGGCAACACGCGCGAGCGCTGAGGCGTGAATCTTTTTGAATTTAAATTCAAATTTATTTATTATCTCGGTCAATATCTACTCTTTGTACTGTTGTGATGAAACGTTACGAGCGTTTTGGATTTCTTTTTTTTTTTGCATGAAAAGTATATCGCATTAAACGTATCATAGATTTTGCAAACGTTACATAAGCCTGCAGTGTTTTCTGTTGACTTTCAGCGCATTGCCTTTCGTTTGGGAAGCGTGCTACACATATTCTATCTCTAAATGAACTCTTTTCAAAACTTACAACCCTATTCACAGGGAGTAACAAGAAAAAGGATTTCAGAGGAGATATTTTTATACGGTGAATTTCACGCTTCATTCTCCATGGCCACGCTTTCCATAGCCTTCTATTACTTTTTGCGTATACACATCTCTTGGTGTAAAACTGATTGTATGCTTGTATGTTTGAAAAAAAAATGGAAAATTTTGTGTTGAACCAGAAACCAGATGGATAGGTTATATATTATTCATCATCGTTGAAGGTATGGTGATGTAGGTGATGTTCGCTGTACGTGATAATTGTGACGTTTGCACGATTCACCATTGTTCTGATAATTTGTTGATATAGTTTTATATACAAAAATACATATTCGAAAAGGAAATTTTGTAAAATGTTAAATAGAGATTAATTTAGTTAGACTTAGGGTATATTAATACTTTTCAAAGAAAAATGTGATTCTGTATAGAAAAAACTTGTAACAGTTGAAAGTGAAAAAACTCAGAATAATAGCTAACAAAAATGTTGTATTCACCAAAATATTCGTATTCTACAACTTATAAAACTACTATGACGGAAGATTGGAAGATTTTTTCCTAGCTTAGCTGCACGATGAATACATAAGGTTACACAAAAACAAATGAACAATATGATCCATCAATTTCAATTGCATTTAACTTTAATAGATCAGAATGTTGTGGAAACTATAAAAAATATTGAGAAGAAACAATGGGTAAGCAATGTTCAATTGGTCCTTCCGAATCATTCTTATTATTATAGAATTCTGCATCTCACATAACGAAGTTAAAAACTGGGTGTAAAAAGTAAAAACAGGCCATTACAGATAACAATATATTTGTAAAATATATTGTATTCATTAAAACACTCCATAGGTTCTTCATTTCGATTGCCTTTACAAATCAGCGTATTATCCTAATTCAAAGTCAAATGATAATAAATTGGTTCTGATTTTTAATAAATTACTAGACAACTTATTTCTATTGTGGTTTATGTTCTGTTCCATTCGATCAGTTACACAGTTTCGATAATACTAAGTAGTATATTTTGAATATCTCATATCTTGAATAATGCTTGTTGAATCTAGCTGAGTTACTATTTATTCAAAATATTAAATCTCTTCCATTTAATTCACTATGGCAGATAGTTTTGGCGAAAATCTTTTCAACATTAATACTCAAATCTTTCGGATGAACAATTTAATTTGATTTTGTTAATATTTAGCCCATTTAAAAATTTCTTTAACTTAACGGATATCCTTCTGGTTAGGAGAATAAATAACGAAAATTGGTAGGTGACCAGATTTATTTTTATTTGTCGTTTTTTTTTCATTCCTTTCCCAATATTTCCAGCGAACGTTCAAACCAGATAATACGTCCATACGGAACAGTAAGGACGAAACATTTAGGGCAAACATATTGGTTGCTCATAAATCTTCCTCGAAAAACTTACCCCTGCTTGACTCGCATCGTGGACTAACTTTCGGCTAATACGTCCTCCCGCAAAACCTAAATCCCTGTTTCGATCCTTCTTCGCACTGTTCCCGAATAGACTGACCAGTTCGATACGTTTGTCGCCCTTCCTCGTTCTTGAGCATGTTCTATCTTTGAAGATTCTATTAGTGCTCGTTATCTTTAGTCCGTTGCCATTATCATAATATTTAACCTCTTGTCCCACTTCGGGTACAGCGCCGAATCGTCGCATGCCTGTTTTTTAAGTCTTGACCGTATCGCACGAAGCGATTGGAGATTGATAAAAGCCTACTGCACATAATTTCCGTACATCGTTTCGTACGTGGCCCCTCTCGCTTAGTACTCGTGGTTGGTCAAAACAGTTCCGCAATTTGCCCGGCTCTACCAGATCGAATTCGTTATATGCTTTATTATTTATTGACACTCCTGTGTCTTTCGATGTTCTTAAGATCTCGCTTCCTCCCCGCCTCTAAGCAAAACATAATAAAAAACAGAACTCCGGAAAATTTAATTTGATCTCCAAATCGCACGTGTGACGCGGCTCCTGCTCGTACGGCAAGCTGCACCGAGAAAAATGAACAAAAAATCGTAATGTCCGGTTATCGAAATCAAATCCCAAAACATGCTGGACCTTTTGTGGTTGCTGAACGTTTTATTTATTGTTTTTCCTCGTTTGTGAGGTTTTTCTTCACCACCAACTGCCTCTCTAACGTATGCGACTCCGTCCAGCAGATATTCATCGATTTTATATTCACTACAGCTTTCACGAACCATTTTCGGTGCGATTGCGGTTGCGAACAACCTAGCAATTGGGCTTTATGGTCAACGGACATACAGAAAAACATCCCCAGCAGTTACCACAACCGGTGGATATTACTGATTTTTTATGCGTTCCATATGCAAATTACGAATTTCGTAGCGGTGCAGGACTCTGCCATTTGATGTCCGTTTGCTGCCCATCCATAGTTTGGTCAATCGTATGAGCAGAATTAAATGGTATCACCCGTCGTAAAAGTGACTGAAATAACGACCTCCGAAGGTGTTGTCTGTCAACGACGTGTTCGATGAGAAACCTGACGCGTTTCACATGCTAGTATTGCGTGTTAACAAATGATACCTCTATTATTTAAACTAATGTTTTGTTTCAAAGTTTATGTATCATTTACGAAAATGAAAGTCACATGTGTAGTTCAGGGTAACTTTTTTCAACAAATGTGCAAAATAGAGAACGCTTTGAATTATGATAATTGGGCTTTTTCATCGTTTATTTTTAAATATTTGATAAAGTTAATTATGCCATGCATAGAGCATTATTATATTCTACGACAAAAAATTAAAAATATTGTATTGTATAGCTTGAAATATATGTGAATAAGTATTTATCGCATTAATTTATTACGACATTTTTGTGAATAAATGGGTCAATGAGATGAATTCACGAGTATTAAATATTCACTTCAAACAGGCAGGCGAACTTCAAAATCTCAATAGAATTTATCAACGAGGAAAGATTGATTTTCCAACCATAATGATAATGTAAGTGGTATTGCGTCAGTTGTCATGTTCAATAATTGGTTATGAAAAATTTATTCCATCATCTGATTCAAACAACTACAGTTCGTAACACAACTATACGCCCACCCGTTTGTTCTTAATAAAACGAAAAGTGGAAGGGATAGCTAAAAATAATGTTCTACAGAAGTGCAGCTAATAATATTTGAATTAATTTAGTAATTTTTTAAAACTAGTTTTACAATTTTTTCACATTGCTCAAAATCACTCCCTGTAATAGTTGTGTTACAAGTTAGAACGTCCACCTACGTATTTTTGAGTTTTCAAAACAACCGTTTAGAAATTCGTTTGCAAATACCTGTAGTTTTGAACATTTTCAAACACATATATTTTTCAATTATTTAAAAAAAATCAATCAACCTCTGCTCTCAGGTTTCAAGGTCAAAATTGGTTATTTAATGTATTTTGATTTCGACATTTTTGGGTCGCATTTATTTAGTTTATTATTTTTTGTTTTAATGCTGGTAAAATAACATTTCTTAACATGTACATATAATATGTTGTTTTAGTATTTACAAAATGTAAATATAAAATAAAGGAAGTATTTTTAATAGTTGCAAATGAAGATGAAAGTATTTTAAAAATTCTCTATCAAATAGGAAATCTTATGAATTGAAGAACAATTTTGTGTTACAATTTTGTAAACATTTATTTCACAAACATTTATAACGCTAGAGAATCAAGGAAACATATTTCAAAAATCATCCCCTGGTACAATTTCACAGGACGCAAAAAACGCATTTAAATAAAACATCAGGTAAAACGTACCCAGTTTTTAAAGACAACTGTAGGAACCAATTTCATTTTCAATTAATTCGTTTGTACACATACTAAGTTGGATTCAAGTTCACTTTACATAGTATAATTAGCATGCTAGTTCATGGTTTACATGGTTTGAAATTATCAGCTCACTAAATAAATTAGTCGAAACACATTTTGACTAGTTACGGTGCTCAGGGTGAATGACATAAGCACCAGATTGACTGAGACTGGCAGGTACACGGCCGTAATTATTGCTTCGCTCATCGAAACTGAAATTAAAACATAACAAAACAATATTGACGATGGTGCCAACAGAATCAATTAGCATACGATGGCAAGCTCTGCATGCAGCTGGCCGAGTTTATCGACCCTGTCGCGTATATCGATCGCCGAGCCTAGCCAACCTCATTTTTACAAGCACATCAAATCTTTTCGCCAAACAAAACAAAAAATATGCATACGTACCATTTTATGCACACGGCTGTTCAGCACCCTTGTAAGGAACAAATGGTATCAAAGGCACCGTTTGGTCGAGCGTTTGTATCCAGCGCCCTGTTTCCAAGCAACGTCCTTCTTTCAGGTTAATGAAATAAAAGTGAAAGTATTTAAGGAATGAAATTTCTTCGAACGTAAAAAAATTTGGCCGTACGCAAATCTTGGTCAATATAATCGTGTCGATCATCTGCCTAATAATGATAGAAACGCAGGAGGACACAAGAGCAAACATTTTACTACACGCACGATACACAGGAGTGTGAATGTGCTTCTATGCCCTCCCTGCCAAAAACCTTTACCGAACGCTCCCTCGACGACTTTGTCATCAATGTCCTTAGTGTGTCCTCGGTGTATCGTGCTGTGACACTTTATATGAGCCAAACGTGACTTTTATGAATTTAATTTTCCAACCCTACTTGGTTCCCTTCGTCGATTAGGTTCTCCGTCGCCTGCCCGGGTGCCTGTTTTCAGCATCTGGCAGCATCTCGTTCGACCGTGTGGAGAAACTGACGGCGATGCAGAACAAACCAGTGTAACAATTCGTGTGGCTCGGCATAGACGGGACGGTTCTTTTCCTAAAGAAACCTCAATTCCAACAAGCCGTGTACTATAACAAAGAAGCATAAGTGGACAAATAGGCTTTTTATTCCAGCCCAAGTTCGTACTGGCATGAACGATTTCATGTTGCATAATGAAATGAATTTGACAAGAAAGGTTTGCTAAATTTTGTTCGTTTTGTGATTATTCTATAGATTGAACCAAGAAATGTGATTGTATTAGCAACACTTGTTAAGATGTGTCTTAAAAAATAAAAAAAGAAGTTTCAGACTGCGTTGTGGGGTATGTCACAGAAAAATAAAGCCCCTAACACCAGAAGACGAACTAAAAAACAGTATTTATTAAAGCTCTGGGGCAACGCGTAAACAGTTTTATCGTCCCAGACTGATAGTAAAACCTATCCTAGCCATTGATCGGTCGCTTCTTCAGTTGATTGCCGTAATGAGCTCAACGAAGACATCCATGGGGTTTTGTTTTTTGTTTTTTGCTCGTTGCAAAAGGGAACCCAAACGACACCGGCAGGACGTCTTCATTGCCGTGCTGGAAAATCCCCTGGAATCGCTGGAACCCCGCTCTTTCGTTGGTTCTTGTGTTGCATTGCTTTCTTCCCCTGCTTAAGCCCGAGCAAAACGGACGCAAGTGGATGTATCACATCGAGCCTTGCAACCTCTCGAAGGGGCGGGAGATGAAGGTCAGAGTCGTCGAGAGGAAATAACCAGCAGAGGAAAACGGCTTCGAAGAAAAAAAAATCGAACTAAACAATAAAAAGTGATTTTACCAAATTGGATATCGGGGTTTTGGGACGTTTAAACGTGCTGAAGACCTGTCCTGTGTCTCCCGTATCGATGATGCGATGAAGCTCATCGAGCAGCTGGAGCTGTGCGTCCTGCACGAGGCTGGCACGGGAGCTGCATGTTACTTAAAGAAGTACACCCGATGCTATCCGGCCACAGATTGGATAGGCCAGTTTGAACGATCCTCCGGGAGTTGGAATTACTTTCCAAAGTATGTACCTTTAGTGCGGGTGGATCGGAACGGATAAGAAAAGTCAAATGTGCATAGTTACCTATAAACACGAGGTTTGTTTTTTTTTATCTTCCGTATGTGGACATGGCTTAAGTTCCATTCGTTTCGAATCCAAATCAAAGCAAGTGTAAGATCCTGCCTGTGCATCTATTTTTTGTAATTCTTACATCTGATTTAGTCCGAGGGTTTTAGGGTTACATACAAGAGGTAAATTGTATTGCATTTTAGAATTTGAGTTCGTTATTGTCAAAACGGGTTTGGTCTATTGTGATATCATCAATTATCTCTCTTTCTCACTCTATTCCGCTAGATATGTTAGTCTTATCCCTGCTTCGGGAAGACGGTCTATTATCGTTTGAAATACCGGTGCCACTATCAATATATCACCGAGCTGTCCCGCGTTTTATGATAAACAATTCGGTTGTGATTATGATTAATATAAAATAACATGAATGTAACAAAATAACAACAAAGTGAAATAATGTAATATATGATAAATTTTGAAATATTATTTGCTTTTAACAATAGTAATTGATATAAATTGAAAACAATGTGTTAAATGCGTACTTAAGTTAAACTTCTGTTTAAAATTACACTTTATAATCATGAATCTTAGACGGCACAGAAGAAACGCCACATGAATCTTAAACGGCATTCACAAGACGAGCTCCACAATCATGCCTCTGTTGCAAAATCAAACATTCAACAATCGACCTCACCACTATAGCGAAGAACGCAACAAAATAAAGACGGTCAGACCTACTTTAGACCGAACGATCGTTATCACGATCGCTATTAATGCGTTTAATCAGTACAATCGAAGCGATGAACTTTTCTCGATGCAACAAAGTTGCGGCAAATTGTTTCCAGTTGCAGTTTATTGCCATCAAGCAAGGCAAGCAACGAACATCAAGCTTGTATGGCGGGCCTCTATTCCACTATTGGCATGAAAGTTACGAAATAGATTATAGTTATCAGGCTACAACAAAAAAAAAACACATGTCACTTTTCGTATCAGCCCCTTACATTGGAACTGTAGGCTACCAGTGGATGATGAATCGACCACGTGCAACAGCAAAAAACATTCATCGTTAGAAATAAAACAAAACCGTTCGTTTTTCACGCTTTGCTTTTTATTTTGTAACGCGAAACGTCACTATGATGTATTTGGTCCGTTTTTTTTATGATCATCGCGGTGTCTGTTTTCCCTGTCACAACCGATTCCGAAAGACCATTTTTGGTCGACCCACATGGGTAATAAAACGATAACGTACTAAATTTTGATTAAAAGTTATCCTAATAAAACTGCGACGGATACTGGAATCAGATCATTGAGAGTGGATTGATATTGTTTATGTGCATCGTTTTTTCCTCTGCGGGAACAAATGTTGGTGTGCGGGTGAGAATAAAGTTTCAACGTTTATTGATTTTTCGGTGCAATCTTTTTTACTTAAAATAACTATTGAAACCAAGGGTAATATTCAGCATGCGTTGATGGTAAAAGAATATTTTTTATATTTTTTAAATAATTTATTAAATAAAATTATTATGGAAAAAATTAACTGACTCACTCTCCAAAATACATAAATTAATTCACTAAACCTTAAGGTTACGAATGCATTCAAATACCTAACAAATTTCCTATCACGGTTTACAAATTGAACAAGTGGTTCGTGTTTTCCTAGAGCATTTCCTTTTTCCATTTGCACACATCGCATTAGAGGCAAAAAAAGGGTGCGAAACTGTCGGCCTACTCTCCCTCACGGCATAGATCACGATCATTATCCTGGTCACGTTTTTTCGTACATCGTTACCCAATATCATAGCCGGTCGTTGCTTGTCAGTCTGGCAGGTCTGGGTTTTTGGCGCTACTATCTGATGAAACACATCATCCACCCTGTCCAGCACACGAGTGTGTGTCCATCTCGTTTCCATTTCACTCGACCCATTTATCTCGTGTGTGGGAACGTAACACACGGACCGCTCCCGACATGGCCGATGAATTTGGCCATGCGAACCAATGTAGGATTTTTTATTTCATGTTATTTTATTAGTTTCCAGCCGGACTTTATCGTACCCGTATCAAGTATGTACAACACGGCAATGCTATTTCCACGCTCCTGTTTTGAGAGGTTTTCCCACCCTTCTTCACGACGCTTGGGTGATGTTATGTTGAGCTAATATCTGGTTTCTGGCTTTGAAAACCGCACTGCCTTAGCAGGATTCGTTATTCAGGAAAGTGAGTTTGTTGACATACAGCTAAGCCTGGTTTATATCAAAAGTGAACTTTAATCTAGTATTTACGCAATGCTTACATGTAATTTTCACTAAACTATTCCCGTAACTCTGCGAAACACAAAAAAGAAAATCACATTTTTTTACTGAGCAAAGAAATCAAAGAAGTATTGATTACGAGTAGCTATTATTCAAACCTGAACAGTATATCACAGATCGACGTAATACTTTTCATGTATCAATACACAAAATATCAATAAATTATGAAACTAGCGGAAAACGGGCAACGCGTTTGTTTTGGTTAGGCGAGTGTTTACACTTAAAATAATCACACTCGCATTCGTTCGTCAAGAGGCATACTTGTGACCAAAGGCAAATAATGAACCAATACGTTACGGTTTGCCAAGCGGAGACGAAAGAATGAAGTATTTCATTCATACTTCTAAGCACTTGCAGCTGTGTATTGATTTACATTCTTTTCAACCTTCTTCAACTTCCACGCAATGAATTGAGCATTATTAAGCGTTTCTCTCCCTTTAGATTTTTTTCCCATTGTTGACATTACATCGGGCGAAGGTGGTATGAAGCTCTCCTATTTGGTGACATAAACAAACGGCTAGCTAATTAAGTCAGTGAGAAACCAACTTGAATCAAGATACAAGACGTGTGTCGAAAAGAAAAGCTGAGAACATTACAATCAGTATGCGTACTAAACAAGAGCGTACGTACCAAATCTCGTTTAGTTAATTAAACTGTTGAACGATAGTTTATCACGTTTTTTTATCGTTTCTATAATTTTAATAGATTTTTTATCTTCTTCGAAGATCGAAGTATCGTTCGAGTTCCCAGCTCGACAACTAAAACAGAAATGAGATATTGATAAAGGTACAATAAAAAAATACAACTTATTCGCTAGTGTACTTACGTGTTAATGCTGATATGCTGGATTTATATAATATGAAAATTTGTTTCTAAGTATCAAACCCGTACTGAATTTATTTTGTGAGCATTCCGAGTTTTAGACGAACCAAAATAATCCGTTTTATACACACATGCGAAAACCCATGCTCGTAAAGTCCCTCCAAATGATGGCTCTAAAACTAAAGTTGTTCTTAAACTAGCGCGCACAATCGTCAACCAAAAGAACCACAGCTACGATCCAAGGCTATAAAATAAGGTAACGCCTATTTGCAGGAAAGAAAAACTTTCCCTAGTGTGTGGTGATTGTAGGCAAACTCCCATCGACCCTAGCCGTGACGAGCCACATGAAACGTAACCAACTGATGATGAAACGAGGAATGTTTTCCCTCCGGCTTCTCGGAAATGGCCATCCTCGGTGACAGACGAAGAGTTATGTGTCGTATTAACACGAACCACCCATGGTAGTAGGCAGCGCTGACACTGGTCCACAATCGCCATGCGGGGGAAATTTAGTCCGGAAGGACCTCTGACTGCCGAATGCCACCCGCGAATGATGCATACGATACGTTTGCTAATATTATGTTGCCATTTTACGATTACGAGTGGGCCGCGCGCGCTGGCGACTGCAGTGAATAAAGAAAACATACAGCGCAGTAGACCACCGTTCAGGGATGTAAATTTAAACTGCTGCTTGAGTGAAGTGAACGACGCCTGATGTTGGAGGAGAGCGCATAAACAAACAACAGTCTGAAATTTCCTGCCACTGCCAACGATAGTGGTGACTTTGTGGAGATCAGTTTGACCACGCCGAGATACAGACTTCGAGAAGAAATGAAACATCAAAACAATGTTACGTTTTCTTTTTAATATTTGCATTTTTTTACTTTTCTTAAACATCATTTAATGATAAACCATCGTATTTTTGTTGTTGGTTTCTTATCTATTTATACACTAGCGGTAGGTCAGCACTCAATGTTTGTCGTGCTTTGAGTGAGAGAGAGAGAGAGAAAGTGCCAGCACCTGATGAGAACTGAGTAACAGAACGAAAAATCCAACCGGCAACCTGGTTGGGAGCAACATTCAATCAGGGAGGTACGATCGATCCTCCCGTTGCACCTGGAAGCATACATTAAACTATTTCCTATCGATCGTGTTCGGTTCGGCTGCTTCAGAATGTATTAACATGATATTTTGCTTTTGCCACTCATCCTTCGTTATCGGCTGACCTCGTTATCTTCTGATCGATTCTAGTTACGATTAGTTAATGCTTCATTTCGTTGGCAGAGAATATTGCAACGTATGTCATTCGCTATTCGCTATTCGCTATCGTTTTAATCCATTATTGCGAAATTTCGTGTCTTTTGATAGTTGTGCACAACTGTACAATGTTACGAACACTTGAGCCATGGAACGTTTACGTAACGTCGGATTATTCTATTCGAGCAGCAGTAGTAGATGAAGATCGTGTTGGACTCTGTCGTATACTTGTTGATCGTTCGAACTGAAAACAAACGTATTCACTTTTAACAAGGAATTGAATCCTTGCGGGAATTGAATCAAAAACGACTACAACGAAGGAAACCCGTTTGATTATCCGTTTAGTAAATCTGCTCTTCAACGTCTTTTTACTTTAATAAATTTCCCATTGCCCATCAAATATAATAGCAAATAAACATTCACAATGTATTGATGTATGATGGTTCACAATGTATGATGGTTCACAACCAAAATGCAAAAAATAAATTAAAATGGCTGCCGTTCGAACATATCAACTAAGGTAAACATTTCCTTATCATCAACAACAACGATCATGCGCCTATCACATGAGATGCTTCGTACTGTTTTTGATTTGCGAGTTTTAAACCAATTTTTGATGACTTTGTTCTCCGCTGTAAGGAAATACCTACGAATAAAAGCCATTTCAGTTAATTTACTTAAAAAAAAGATGGAAAAAACAATCTATAACAATTATTTCCTTAACGCACATGATCAATTTCGCCATGGTAACACATCTGCGCAGATGTTCAGTTCAATTAAAGAAAGGTTTCATTAAGCGTCTAACTCAAACAGAACAAAAAAAAACATCGCCTACTTCATTGAAAAAAATTCGGTTTTAAGTCGAAGCACTTGTAAAGACGCACTTGTTTCGCTGCATTGCTTTGTTCCTTTTGCGGCTTCGTTCTGTACAGGTTCCGTGAGCACTGCATCACATAGTCTATAATCTCACCGAGAATCTACATGACAGTGTGCCAAAATTAAGATCCACTATGTACAATCCACTCTGTTCCATTGCCATTGCGATCTCTTGCAGTCTCTTGTATCGCACGCGCAGAACTCATACACGCATATCTGGAGCTCGGAATTAACAGGCATAGCGCCCAACCCAGGAGGGCGTTTGATGATTACCGAGCGACGTCTGGCGTCATACGTAGTACTCCTGCGAACTAACACTCTCCGCGATCAGTTGCTTGACTGAAGATGTTAACCCAGCACCAGCCCCACTAACCCCTCCACCACCACCAGAACTGCCCCCTCCACCACCAGCACCACTACCACTCCCATTTGCACCATTACAGGATCCTATGTGCTGCTGTTGCTGCTGCTGCTGCTGTTGTTGTTGATGATGGAGATGATGTTGCTGCTGTTGGCGTGTCTGATGCTGATACTGCTGATGCTGATGTTGTTGTTGATGATGTTGCTGTTGATGATGTTGCTGCTGTTGCTGGTGTTGTTGTTGTTGCTGCTGCTGTTGTTGTTGCTGCTGCTGCTGCTGTTGTTGTTGGTGTTGCTTATGGTGCGTCTGCTGGTGTTGCTGATGTAGCACGTTAACCGTCTGCTGCTGTGCCGATTGTTCGCGTTGCTGCATCTGTAACGTTTGGATGAGTTCGTCCCGTTCCTGCTTGATCTTAGCCAGTTCCACTTTCATCTGTTGCATCTCGTGGTGCAGGTGGCGGTTAGTGATCTCCAAATCGTGTCGCTGCTGCAGCCGCTTCGAGCGGCAGTTCTGAGCGTAGCCCCGATTTTTTAAAGTGCGTCGTTTCTGCTTCAACCGCACTACCTGATCTCGGGGACACCCATGCAGCCGCTTGTTGAGCTCACGTACTGATAGAGTCATCAGCAGCTCGTCGTTGATGAGATCTTCCGAGGAGAGCCCATTGCCAGAGCCGGAACCTCCTAGACCGTTGTAGCAGCTGCCTCCACCACTGCTACTAGTACCAATACGAGGCGAAATCGTGGAGCTTGTTGAACTAACCGAGTGCGGTCGATTCGTGTGCAACGCATGGTGATGGTGATGATGA
Organism: Anopheles farauti No. 4; assembly: GCA_000956215.1. Taxonomy (NCBI): domain Eukaryota; kingdom Metazoa; phylum Arthropoda; class Insecta; order Diptera; family Culicidae; genus Anopheles; species Anopheles farauti No. 4. The sequence continues at coordinate 1,653 of JXWZ01007316.1, read as the reverse complement.
TGATGGTGGTGCGGATGTTGATGCGACACATTGTGAATGTTCAACGGGCCAAACTCTAGCTGAGCGGCCGTCAGATGATGATGATGATGATGTTGGAAACCTCCGCCACTACCACCACCACCAACGTTACCTCCATTAATACCCGTTCCACCACTACCAACCGTTCCGACACCACCTGCTCCAACCACACCAGGTCCGCCTGCTCCACCGCCACCAAGCATACCAGGCTGTCCGTTCGGACCATTAGATACTGCCAGCACGCTCGCATACTCCTTCCGATCGATCCAATCTCCTTCGGGACCAATCGAACAGTGCAATGGTCGAAGATCGAGCGGCTGCTCACCGCGCATGGTCTGTGGTAGGAACATCATCTCCTCAACTAGTCCCGTCTGCGATCGAGTGCCGTAGTATGCACCACCTACGTACCCTCCACCATTGGTCACGCCACCAGCGCCGCCTCCAGCACCACCGGACGAGTTGGGAGACCCAATCACAGGCGGCGTTTCCGGTGGTGTCGACGGAACGCCACTAAGTGGAGGATTGAACAGCATCGGTTGCCCATGGGTCGGTGCACCGACATGTGTGAACAGATCACCCGAGCCGGGAGAACAGGCGTGTAGTTTGCGCGCATCTTCCAGGTGCCATCCACCACCGGACCCTACTCCACCATTGTTGACGGCCTTCAACCGTATCGGTACGATGACCCCATTCTCGTCCACCGTAGTGCCATTCCAGAGGCTTTTCGTGCCCGCACCATTGCCGAGCACGGTTGGGCTAGTGTCCTCGCGTTTAACGTTCGGACCCGTATCGTGATCCAGGTGCTCCAAGACGAACTCCTGTATGTAGTTATCGCCGAAGCTGGGCTCTTCCAGGTTCATCGCTCTAGCTAGACGGTCGAACGGCAGTTTCATAAAAAAATCTTCGTCAAGATGGCGTTCCAATATAGAATACACACACGCGGGCACGCGCACACCCCTAGGCCACTAGATCGAATTGATCTGCCGATCGAGGATCTAATTATAGACCAACTTCACCAACTCTTATTGTATTGCTTTTGTAAGACTTTTCGTCGGAAGGCTCCACAGTTCGGCAACGACTCCCAAGTCTAACCACCAGACCGCACCACAACAGAGCCGGATCGCACGGTTTCGTATACACGGAAGTACTGGGCGACTGTAACGGATTCCGCTCTACGCCGCGCCGAGACTTGTGGAAATAAAAAAAAATCGCAAAAAACATACACACCCAAAAGAAAAACAACTTCCACCTTTTTATCCAACCCAACCCAGCTCGGATCGGAGACAACAGCTTTCCCTTTTGAACCAGGCACTGGATACTGCTTTTTCTTCTCCTCTAGAACACACATATACGGAAACAATAACACGGCGTTTGAAGTTGGTGAGAAACCACTACCAGGCGGTGACGAACTCGACAACACTCAACTTGTGGCGCGTTTGGTCCAAGTTCTTTGCGTTGTTTAAAAGCAAAGGATTGCTTTATTTTTGGTTTGAATTTTGTTTAATTCACCACTAGAAACAAAAACAACCGGTACGCTAACTCATTGCAGCATGCTACTTTCTCCACTTTCCCGTGCTGTAACTTAGTGACACTTGTAAGAACACGTGACTCATCCCTCAGTTGCACACGTGAACT